>JBCEWC010008420.1:0-19998 GCA_038996855.1 Solanum aculeatissimum | reverse complement strand
ATCCAATGGGAGGGCTTTCATTGGGCAAGTTCATGTTGTAGCTCACATAGATTTGGATGTCGGTTATGGTTCCATCCGCTCTAGATTATAAGTATTATGGAATTTCATGCATCATGATTATCATGGCATATTGTTATATTGTCCCTTCTTATATTCTCTCCTATGTATGTGCCCTTTCCATGTAGGTTGTTCTAGGTTCATGTGCATATGCATTTGTCTGCCCGCATACTTAGTGCTTTATTGTGCTAACCCATACTCTTGTTTACATTTTCTAACCATGTAGGTGCCGACGGCGATCTTTATCTACCTTTGCATGACGACTAATTTTCTTGAAGCTTATTTCTTGTGGTGAGCGCTTTTGTTCAAGGGCAATAGCCACTTTCTATCTACCTAATGTTGTTCTTTCTTTTCTTTACTTATGTATTGAGGGTGAGCCTCAAACTATGTCAAGGCCCCGCTTATCTTATGTAGAGGCTTGTTGGACAAATTAAACTCTTGTACGTTGGTTTTGTAATTTTGTTGGATATTATAATTATTGAGATGTTATGGTTTATGAGCCTTGATTATGGAAATTGTATTGATTATGCTTATGACTTTATTTTGGGATTGTGTGTTGCTTATGTGCTTATGTGGAAGGTCCCATAACCCCGGTGTGGCCCCATAGCTTGAGTCCTTGAGGGAACCTTATTCGGTGTATACCCCAATGGGTGATTCTATTGTGGCCCGGAAAGTGTATAGGGGTTGTCCCATGTCGGTGTTGTATAAAGTGTTCCCCGATGACCTTTTAGAACTTGAAATATATGGTTTTGATGTCATTCTTGGGATGGATTGGTTGCATGCATCATATGCCTCAATTAATTATAGAACTAGGCAAGTCAAGTTCCAAGTTCCTAATAAACCTGTGTTGGAGTGGAAGGGTAGTGATTCCGTGGTTAAGGGTCGGTTTATTTCCTACCTTAAAGCCAAAAAAATAATTTGTAAAGGGTGCATATATCATATTATGCGGGTTAGAGATGTGGAGGGTGAGTCACCTAGGCTTGAATTGGTTCCGGTGGTGAATGAGTTTCCTGATATGTTTCTCGAGGATTTTCCTGATATTCCTCCCGATAGAGAAGTGGATTTTGGTATAGACCTCCTCCTGGATACTCAACCTATTTCTATCCCTCCTTACCGTATGGCCTCGGTGGAGTTGAAGGAATTAAAAGACCAATTGAAAGATTTGTTAGAAAAAGGGTATATTAGACCAAGCATCTCACCTTGGGGTGCTCCCATGTTGTTTGTGAGGAAAAAGGATGGGTCTCTCCGAATGTGTATTGATTATAGACACTTAAACAAGGTGACCATTAAGAATAGATACTCGTTGCCTAGGATTGATAATTTGTTTGAGCAACTTCAAGGAGCTACTATTCTCCAAAATAGATCTTCGTTTGGGTTATCATCAATTGAAGGTAAGGGCGTGTGATATTCCCAAGATGGCTTCCTGGACTCGTTATAGCCATTTTGAATTTTTGGTGATATGTTTTGGGTTGACTAATTCTCCGACGGTATTTATGGATCTTATGAATCGGGTGTTCAAGTCGTTCCTTGATAATTTTGTGGTGGTCTTTATTGATGATATCTTGATCTACTCCCGTAGTGAACAAGAGCATATGGGTCATTTGAGGTTGGCTCTCCAAACTTTGAGAGAAAAGAAATTATATGCCAAATTTAGCAAGTGTGAGTTTTGGTTGGGGGAATTTTCCTTCTTTGGTCATGTGGTTTCCGGTGATGGCATCAAGGTTGATCTTAAGAAAACCAAAGCAGTGAAGGATTGGCCTAGACCGTTGACTCCCTCAGATATTCGTAGTTTTCTTGGTTTGACCGATTATTATAGAAGGTTTGTTGAAGGGTTTTCCTCTATATCATCTCCATTGACCAAATTTACTCAAAAGAAAGCCAAGTTTGTGTGGATAACTGAATGTGAGAAAAGTTTCTAAACATTGAAGGATCGACTTACATCGGCTCTGATTTTGACCTTTCCTAATGGTTTAGATGGGTTTGTGGTCTATTGTGATGCATCACGTAATGGTTTGGGTTGTGTACTTATGCAACATAGTAAGGTGATAGCTTATGCTTCCCCAAAATTAAAGGTGCATGAACAAAATTATTCGACTCATGATCTTGAATAAGCAGCGGTAGTATTTTCTTTGAAACTTTGGTGGCATTATTTGATGGGGTACATGTAGATGTCTTCACCGATCAAAATAGCTTACAATATGTGTTCACCCAAAGGGACCTTAATTTGAGGCAAAGGAGGTGGTTGGAACTTCTTAAAGATTATGATATGAGTGTCTTTTATCACCCCGGTAAGGCTAATATCGTGGCGGATGCTCTTAGTAGAATCTCCATCAAGAGTGTAACACATGTAGATGAGGAAAAGGAAGAGATAGCAAAGGATGTGCACTGTTTGGCTAGGTTGGGAGTGAGGTTGGCTGAATCCGACAATGGTGGCATCCTTGTGCATGGTGGATCCGAGTTTTCTTTGGTAGTTGTTGTTAAGGCTAAACAATATTTGGATCCCTCCTTGGTGGAATTAAAGAAGTTGGTTGTCGACGGTAAGATTGAGGTTTTCTCCCAAGGGGGAGATGGTGTACTTCGGTACCAAGACTGTCTATGTGTTTCGGATGTGGATGGCTTAAGGGAAATTATCATGAAAGAGTCTCACAATTCACAATATTCTATTCATCCGGGATCTACCAAGATGCACCGAGATTTGAAAGAGTTGTATTGGTGGCATGGTATGAAGAAAGACGTGGCTAAGTTTATATCGAAATGTCCAAATTGCCAACAAGTGAATGTGGAACATCAAAGGCCCGATGGCTTGACACAAGACATTGAAATTCCTACTTGGAAGTGGGAAGATGTGAATATGGACTTCGTGGTTGGGTTACCTCGTGCTCGGAGATAATTCGATTCCATATGGGTTCTGGTTGATAGAATGACCAAGTCGGCTCACTTCCTACCGGTTAAGACTACCTATAGTGCCGAGAAGTATGCTAAGGTATATATTCGGGAGTTGGTGAGGTTGCATGGTGTGCCAAGGTCTATCATATCAGATTGTGGTACCTAATTTACTTCTCATTTTTGGAGGTCATTTCAAAAGGGACTAGATACTAAGGTCAATTTGAGCACCGCATTCCATCCTCAAACCGATGGGCAAGCCGAGAGGACAATTCAAACCTTGGACGACATGTTGAGGGCTTGTGTATTAGAGTTCAAAGGAAATTGGGATGACCATCTACCTCTCATCGAGTTTTCTTACAACAATAGTTTCCATGCTAGCATCGGTATGGCTCTTTTTGAGTCTTTGTATGGTAGGAGATGTAGGTATCCAGTTTGTTGGTTCGAAATAGGTGAGGCGGCATTGCTAGGCCCGGATTTGGTTGTTGAGGCCATAGAAAAGGTGAAGCTAATTAGGGAAAGGTTGAAGACGGCCCAAAGTCGCCAAAAGTCTTATTCGGATGTTAGAAAGAGATACCTTGAATTTCATGTTGGTGATTGGGTGTATGTAATGGTGTCCCCCATGAAGGGCATGATGCTTTTTGGCAAAAAGGGCAAGTTGATACCTAGGTACGTCGGATCTTATGAACTTATGGAACAAGTTGGCAATATAGCATATAGGTTGGACTTACCTTTAGGAATGAGTTCAATTCATTCGGTTTTCCATGTATCTATATTGAGGAAGTTGGTTGGTGACTCTAAGGCAATTACACCTTTGGAGGGTGTGACGATTGAAAAGAACTTGACCTATGAAGAGGTGTCGATTGAGATTTTGGATAGATAGGTGAAGCGGCTTTGCAATAAGGAGGTAGCTTCGGTCAAGGTACCTTTGAGGAATGAAGATGTGGAGAGTGCAACGTGGGAAGAGGAGTTGGACATGATGGAGCGATATCCTTACCTCTTCTAATCTACTCAAGCCTAAGGTACTAGGTTCTATCCTTTACTTGTCCGCGTTTTTTGTTTCTTGAGTTTCATGACATCGCATGCATTCATGAGCACGAAAATAATTTAAATGATGTTTTGACATGAGTTTTGAAAGACTTTTGATATGATGCATGATCTCTTAAGTTATGGTTAGAATGTCTCTTGTTTTGATTGATGTCCTCAAGTCGTAGTCTTAGCTCATTCAAGGACGAATGCTCCCAAGGGAAAGATGATGTAACGACCCAAAATTTTTTGAACTTCTTAATGGTTGGTCTTGGGTAGTGTTGAACTGGTTATGGTTGAATTTTGGTAGCCATAGGTTGATTTTAAGTGGTCGGATTCAAAACGGACCTTTTGGAGTTAAAGAGAGGCCGTTTGGTCATTGTACATTAAGAAATTATAACTTTTGGTATGGAATTAACTGTGTGGGATACTATATATAAAATTGAAAATCTTCGTGTTATATTCGTAACGCAATAGGTTTCACTCAATTCGGAGTTCGTATGAGAAATATATGGCCAAAACAATGAGACTGCCCATAATTAGAAGAACGCTGGAAACGAGTTCTGGAAATGGTCCAAGGACAGGACCACGGACCGTGTGAAGGTCCATGATCCATGTGGGGGTTCGTGGGAGGTTCCAGTGGGCTCTTGGTAGCCAGGACCCTGGCCATGAACAAAGGAAAACCCCACGGACCACCCCACGGTCCGTGAGACTCCACACGGGCCGTGAGAGGTCCCATGAAGTGGGGAAGTGTGTTGGCCAGCTTGTGAGGCTGGACTCCAGGCCAAGTGTGACTCCACAGACCAATATACGGTCTGTGTAAAGCCACATGGTCCTTGAGACCCCCCTCCCCCCATGAAGTTATCCATAAAGTTTCCCGAGAGTTCAAGTTGAAGTCGTGATCAAGGCTAGCCAGACGGTCCATTACACGGACCGTTTACCACTGGACGGCCCCCAGTAGCCATCCGTGAGACCCTGTTACAGTTAATTAGTCCGTTTCATTAATGGTTAATTCGTAATTTAATTAGACCCTATTCCCCTTTTAGGATTTCTATGGTCCCCTAAACCCCCTTAACCGAACCCTAAACCCTTTTCATCCATTGTAACACTCTCCATTACACTTTGAAATTTCCTAAATTCTCTTGACCTCCATTGATGAAAGCTTGAAGAAATTTGGAGAATATCATCCTTGTTGTGAAATCCTTCAATTCTCTTGGTCAATTTCAAGGTATGTGAGTTTGATCCATGGATTCCCTTTCATCCATGAAGACCCAAGAACCCTCCACTTTAAATTTTGATTTCAAGTTTTTATTTAAGGTTGGGTTCTTTAAATTTTGAAGTATTTAATTGATTGGGATTATATGCTGTAGAAATCAGGTGATTTAAAGTTTATTTTGAGTTTGAATTTCATGAATGTTTAATGGTTTTGATAATGATCAAGTTATGCATGTCCTTTGTACTCTTGATTTATGCATGGGTATTACTTAAATGATGATTTGAAGGTTGGTTTGATTTGGAATTTCTCATGAACTACTCTTGATTTGAATTTAAAGTTTGAATTTCATTACCCATGCTATTCATATTGTTCCTCATATCAGTTCATGCATGAATCATGGATTTATGATGAAAGTTTTGATGTGGGCCAACTCCTAAACATATTTATGACTATGATTTTGAACAAGTATGGGTTTGACCAAGTTGTGATCACACTAAGTCTATGATATGGCTTTTTGAGCAACATGGGTGCTTGCACCAATATGATATGATATGATATGACAAGAATGGAGCTACTCTTATACATGAAGTTTGATATGAAAGTTTGTTTTCCTTTTTAGCCCATGATGCATGATTATGAAAGATGTTTGACTCTTGTTAAGTATACATAAGAGTATTGAAAGTTTGTTTGTCTTCTAAGCCCAAGTATGCACGATTTCAAGTTCAAGTGTCAAGTTTCCATTTTAAAAGCATGTATATGTATACGTATTCTTTTGGGATGATGACTTAGTTCCGAGAAGGATTGGAGTAGTAAGTGGGCTATCCCCAAGGGTTCCACTCCTTTCCCGAAACTATGTGCCTCCATAGGTTACTACCAAAATGGGAGACCCGTAAGGAAGGTAGTCATCACACCGAAATGGGAGGCCCGTAAGGTGTGGTGAGATTACCTTTGGGAAGTAATCTTCTCCGATCCAATGGGAGGGCTTTCATTGGGCAAGTTCATGTTGTAGCTCACATGGATTTGGATGTCGGTTATGGTTCCATCCCCTTTATATTATAAGAATTATGGCATTTCATGCATCATGATTATCATGGCATATTATTATTTGTCGTTTCTTATATTCTCTCCTATGTATGTGCCCTTTCCATGTAGGTTGTTCTGGTTCATGTGCATATGCATTTATATGCCTGCATACTTAGTTATGTATTGTGCTAACTCATACCCTTGTCTACATGTTCTAACCATGTAGGTGCCGACGACGATCTCTATCTACCTTTGCACGATGAGTGATTTTCTTGAAGCCTATTGCTTGTGGTGAGCCCTTTTGTTCAAGGGCAATAACCACTTTCTATCTACCTAGTGTTGTTCTTATTTTTCTTTACTTATGTATTGAGTGTGAGCCTCAAACTATATCGAGGCCCCACTTATCTTATGTAGAGGCTTGTTGGACAAATTAAACTCTTGTACGTTGGTATTGTAATTTTTGGATATTATGATTATTGAGATGTTATGGTTTATGAGTCTTGATTATGGAAATGGTATTGATTATGCTTATGACTTGATATTGGATTGTATGTTGATTATGTGCTTATGTGAAAGGTCCCATAACCCCGGTGTGCCCCCATAGCTTGAGTCCTACTTACCCGCCCCTTAGAGATAACCGTTATGTGCTATATGATTCATGTTCATCTCATTCCCGGTAATATCCCCATAGTTTGAGTCCAAAGCCCCATTTACCCTCGAATTATGTGTTATGTGTTTATGTTTCCATGCTTCCAAATCGATGATGTGTGTGATGATGCTATGATAGCTTGATCGAAGACTTTCGTGTTCTCCTTCGCCATGTCACATCTAGGCCCCTTATCCGAGTCGTGACATAACATTTTATTAAGTATGATTGAACCTTTTATTATCATATATATGTGAGTTTAAGGTGATTGGTGGCATGAAATGGGATAGAATTATACTACTATAGGCTTTAAACAAGGAATTACAGATTAGATAATTGAAAATGTTGAGAATCCTTGACTTGTGAAATAATTATGAAATTGTGTATACTTGAGAGCTTGTGGATTATCAAGTTTTTGATTGATTTGGCCATTTGGTGATGAGATTTGAGTACCTGATTATGAGAAAATTAACTTAGTATCTTCTTTCAAAGTGAAACTTAGGGGTTAGTGACTTATTCTAATAGATATGATTTTGATAATGGGAAGAAGAAAATGGTAACTTGTATGGCTTGCATTATGAGATAATGTCCATTGTTGTTGAGTTAGACTTATGATATAATATTGTTAAATGAGTTTGTGATGTCATTGCCATTAATGTAAAAATGTTCATGATGTCCTGATTGTCGAACTTTAAGTTATATTACATGGAATCATCTATTGAATCATGTAAATGAAATGTTGAGCTAAATGTGTATGTTGAGATGTTGTTAGAAATTGTGAAACTAATTGCTTGTGAAGTAAGAACTCAAATGATGAATTGTCTTAAGCTCTGATGACTAAGGATAATTGAAAGAGTTGAACTATGTTATATTGTGATTGTTGCGTAGTATGTTAATGATGATTCAAATATTAAAAGATGATGAAATGATTGACGAATTATGACTAAATGATGCAATGTGGACATCTGACCTATTTTTATATATGTTAATATGATTATTGTACCATGATGACATGATATTCTTGATGTTCCATTTGTGATAAAATTTGATGGGAAATGATTCTGGCTATTTGATAATGAGATTGAGATTATGATGGTATTGATATTTGATGCTCATTACGGTGAGTTTATAATGAATTATCCTTGTGATATTTGAATTTGAATTTGATCTTACCATATCCTAGCATTATGAGTAATTGATAATGAATTTGTTGGGTACCACTTGTGGGTTAGAGAATTAGCTATAATCTTGGAACAGATCAATCTTTATACCTTATATATTGTGATACTTTGCTTGAATTGATATATTTGTTGCAATGTGGGCTCTTGCATGCACTCTTTATCACTCTATGTGAATACTATGTTGTTTTACGTTCTTGATTGAGTTTCACTGATTCATGATGCGGATGTGCCACAAGCTCCCTGGTATGAGACACTGATTCATTAAGGGGACGAGCCATCCGCTTCATGGCTTAAGACATTGATTCATTATGGGGATGGGCCATACGCTCCATGGCATATGCTATTGAATATAGTAGGGACGAGCCTCCTGCTCCGGGGAAGGTCCATAGATAGATATGTCCCCATTGGGTTTTGAATTGATTCTATCAGTGGATGTGTATTGTAGGATAGACATGCATCATGATTATCTGATATTGCATCACAATGTTTATATTTCATGACATCTATTTCATTTCATATCATTCACATTAAAAACTTTTTATATGTTCTATGCAGGATGTGTTGAATGCCTTGAACCTTGATTATTGTTGAGCTTGAACTACTAAAAGATCGTGATGAATGCTGATAACGTAAACCTTGTCTATTGTTGAGATTGAACTATGAAAATATGGTGATCTTTGAAATACTGTGTTATGAAACTGTAACTATTTACTATTGTATTACTTGACTCTAGGGATCAATTGACTATTTTGAGTTTTTAGTCTATAATATGAGTATATATGTACACTGTTATTGTGTTGGAACTTTTTTGAGTGCAAGTGTGTAGTTCGGAGGTATGTGGATGGGTGGATAGGAGTACATGTGATTTTCATTACTTTACTTAGGTTTAGTTTCCAATTGACGAGTACCATTGTTTGGTGCTCACCCCTTGCTATTCTTTTTTAGGTTTTGAGTCTGGTCCCTCTTGTTGATTTTTTAATGAGCTTCATGATTTTCTTGACAGGCAGCTACTTATTTATTTGATAGACTCTTAAGGATTCATTACTTTGTTATGTTCTATTTGAGGACTGGACATTTGAGACTTATACTTTCTTTGAGAATTGTTATTTAGAGGCTTGTACATGTGATACCAGTCTTGGGATGGTTTTATAGACTTGAAATTCTAGTGCTTGTCCTAACTTTTAGACTTTATTTCTTCCACTTTAGTTTATGTATTGAATTGAGCAGGTTTAAACTTACTTATCTAGGTGGGTTAGGCAAGTGTCATCACACTCATTTTGGATTTTTATAATTTAGTATCAAAGCCAGGTTCATAGGTCCACATATGTACAATCCCAGTAGATTAGAGTCTTAAGGACCAGTGCGAAGACATCTGTTACTTATCCTTGAGAGTCTATGGAGATTATTGGGAAATTCCCCTTTTGTTCTTTCAATTCCTGTCGTGCGTGAATGTTGTGAAGGTTACTGAGTATTGTGTATTCTTTTTGCAGATGGCCAGGTCAAGATCTTTATCTATGGAAAATTCTGAGGAGCCAGCTCGTGAGACTACTATTGAGGTCACAACTCAGGTTAGAGGTAGAGGTAGAGCCAGAGGATGTGGTAGGAGCCGAGGGTGTGCCCGTGGTTTAACACCTATGAGATATTATGACAGAGGCATCTCACCTGAGCCTCTAGTCGAGCTTAGACAACACCACATTCCTCTAGAGGTCGAGGATCCTATTACTCTTTAGGGCTCACTTTAGAGGATGATGCGCATGCTTGAGACTACTGCCTAAGTTATACCATAGGGACTATCTAGGGGCAAGGATCCCCCTTCTTAGGTACTAGAGCAACAACATGATTTTGATGAGTATGTAGTAGATCATTCAACTTTGGTGGCCCAACCACCTTATATGCCTCAATATAAGTAAGTTGATATGCCATCTCAGTTTGCTCATCAGTTGGTACTAGTAGTATATGATTAGCAGAGATATGAGCAATTTTAGAAGATGAAACCACCCAATTCAAAGGTGGTAAAGGAGAGGATGCTTATGAGTTTCTTACCTTGAGTTATGAGATGTTGGAGACCATGGGCCTAGTGGATTGGGGGAGGGGGGGGTCATATTTGTTGCATTATAGTTAAGAGGATCAACTCAACAATGGTGGTAGTCTTATATGTGCTCTAGGCCAGTAGGGTCCCCACTAGTCAAGTGGGAGGTATTTTCAAAGGCTTTTTAGAAATAGTTCATTCCCTAGAGTGTTAGAGAGAAGATAGTTCCAGATTTGAGCCTTTGACCTATGGTGGTATGGTAGTTGCAAGTATGAGGCTAGATTTTACCAGCCATCTTGATATGTCTTGTCATTAATACCTAAAGAGGTGGAGAGTCTTCATAGATTCATGAAGGGATTGACATTCTCTATCCACTCCTATATGTTCAGGTCTTCACGTAAGGGTGCATCCTTTTAGACTATAGTGGGTTCGCCAAAGAGGCGGAGTTGCTACTGAAGGAGAAGTGTGGAGACCCTAAAAACTTCTGAGCTTCCGGCCACTTTACAGGTACCTTATCGGGGGTAGAGGTTTCTATAGAGGAGGTGGTATTTCTTAGTACAAGAGACTAGTGCATGATTCATTGCAAACTTTAGAGGGTGGTCAGGGCTCTCATGGTTCATATAGTCATAGACAGGGAGCATCTAGTTTTCTGTAGAGGCCTGTAAGCCGAGGTGGTTACAATATTCCCTCTCCATCTTCTCAATCCTTTAATCACCTGAGGTCATGTTATGGGTGTGGTTTTTCAGATCATGTGATTAGATATTGCCCTCTCCAAACTTATATGAGGCCACACCACTCTTATTCAAGAACATCGGTAAGATATTAGATCCTTCGGCTAGAGATGCAACCCCTCAAATTAGGGGTCATGGTAGTGGGTAGCTAGGTAGAAGTGGGCGTAGTCCGAGTAGGGGTACAGGTGATGCAGTGGGATAACATGGTGGGAGAGGTTCTACTTAGGTAATTGGTGATAGGGACGGTCATTTCTATACTTTTCCTGGGAGGCTCGATGTTGAGGCGTCAAATGCGATTATTACAGGTATTGTACCGGTATATCACCAACTTGGATTAGTATTATTGATCCTGGATCCATATTCTTATGTATCTGCATATTTCTATATTAAGTTTTATTTATTGTGTAAGTGTATACTTGTGCCTATGCATATATCTACTTTGGTAGGTGATCTTTTAATGGTGGATTATATTTACCGATCCTGACTTGTGTCTTTAGATGGCTATGATACTTGGATTGATATGATTATTCTTGATATGGTTAATTTTGATGTCATATTAGGGATGGATTGGCTTTTCCCTTATTGGGATATTATTTAATCGTGAATTTCCCTTATGATCTGAAAGTGAATGTTAAAGGTTGACATGAATTGACTTGTTATTTGATGTTGAGAACCTTATGACATACAAATATGGATTGCGAATCTCTTTGTACTTATTCATGGAAAATATTAGAGATGTTAATGCTGGATTTCACTTGTAGTTTTTTTATTTTTGGTATTTATGTTGTTGTTAAGAACCTGATTCAACTATTGTTTCAGCCTTCGGGCAGTGTTCATTGAGGTTTTACAAGCTTGGTCATTTCATTCTTTAGTTTTCTTTCCTAGTTGTTACCTTTCTTTAGGTCAGATTAATTGGATTCTCTCTTATGAACATTCATTGTCTATGTATTAGATTTGCGCAGCTCAGGTTTGGGGAGGGCTATGTTAAGAAAATGAAACTTGAATGAGATTTGTGATGGTTTATGCATTACAATTGACTACGATTGGCCTTCATCGAAAATAGATTTGAGTTGCTTTGTGGTCTCATGGGTGGAGGTTTGTCCTGATATGTATACTGTGGTATAAGGGTGTTGGATCAAGTTTGGTTCATTAGCTAGTTTCTGACTTGGTAACTCTCTTGGAGGGTAGGATTTCTTATTGGTTCATAAGTCTTCTCCTTGATAGTACATCTCGATGGTATAACTCTCGGATATGAGATTACTTTGAAGCAATTAATGATTTTGAGGATAATGTTTCAAACTCTTGGTTACTCTTAGTAAGGCTCCTCCCTTTGCTTTATGTTCAAGGACGAACATTGTTGTTAGTGGTGGATGATGTAATAATCCTGATGGTTATTTTTGAAATTTTTAGCTAAATTACCATTTTATCCTTCCTAAAAGTTGCTTTGAGTCATGTTTGGGTGAGTTAAAAAGTTGAATTTCGAAAACCTTTGTGAAAAGTTAGACTTTTGCAAAAGAAAGAGTTTGTAAAAACTTAAAGTTTGAAATTTTATGTTTTTAGGTCATCTTGAGTTTTGGATGTCAAAGAGTAATTATGTTGATTCCATCAACTCTAAAATGCAGAATCTGGTGTAGGAGAGCTTACAAAACTGAATTTGGAGTTAAAACAAAGATTTTGGACTCAGTTATGATTTTTAGTTTAATTCGGATCCTAGTTTGACTTTGGTCAACATTCGGAGTTTAAAAGCTCTAATCAAAATTTTGATAGTTCTAGTAGTTCCGGATGGTGAAACTAATGCTAGAAATGGTATCGTTGTAAATTTAGAGTTTTCGAGTTATTTTAGGTATTTGAGTTCTTAACTAGTTTTAACAAACTTTATCAATTTTTAGGTTGAGGAGACCTCAGAATTGAATTCTGATAGTTTTATTGAGTCCAAAATGTCATTTCTGCTAGAGTTACATGCTTGGTTTGTATGTATCAGGTTTCAAACAAACCTCGGGGGTCCGATCCGAGTTTGAATTATAGTTGTTGGACTACAATCTGGTGCAGTCCATAAATGTACTCCGTGTTCGCGGGATTGACAATTATGTTCAGGAATTCACGGGGCCCACCCTGCGTTCACAGAGCTTTTTCTGGTTTCTCTCTCCATATTTGCGGATCCCACCCCACATTTACAGATAGTAAATGACCTGGATACATTTTT
Source organism: Solanum aculeatissimum (assembly GCA_038996855.1). Lineage (NCBI taxonomy): Eukaryota > Viridiplantae > Streptophyta > Magnoliopsida > Solanales > Solanaceae > Solanum > Solanum aculeatissimum. The sequence goes on along the minus strand of JBCEWC010008420.1, from coordinate 7,003 downwards.
AATTTTAAAAGGCAGGTTTCACCCCCTTTTCACCATTGTTGACAATTTTGACCTCGGGGTGGATGATTGTGAAGTGATCTTTCGTGAGAAAACTATCAAGTAACGTGCTTCTAATCTAATTCTTCAATGATCATTGATTAATTTGTGTTTTTATCATGAAACTGAGGATTTTTAATTGGGGTTTTTCTAGATATTGAATTTTAAATGAAAAATGGCTATTAAGAGGTCATTTGACTCCATATTCATTTCTACACAAACAATTCCATATTGAACATGAATTTCACCATTGAACTCCTTACTACTTGAGAAATATTTTTCACATAATAATTTTTAGATTTCAAGAACTTTTTTTGGCATGGCATTTTGACCAATTCACCCTTTTACCCTGAATTGCTTGACTTTAGTGTCATTGGCTTCGTATTGAGATTTTGAATTCATATTTGACTAGATTGTGGTGATTTGAATTATCATATATAGAAAAAGGTGTGGATTTGACTTGATTGAGACTTCTATTGAGGCAAGTAGACTTCTAGCCTTTTGTTAAGTATGATTGAACCTTGTATTATCCTATGTATGTGGGTTTGGAGTGATTGGTGGCATGAAATGGGAAAAATATATACTACTATAGGCTTTGAACATGGGATTGTGGATTGGGTAATTGTAAATGTTGTGAATCCTTGACCTATGAAATTATCTATACTTGAGAACTTGTGGATTATCCGATTTTTGAATGATTTGGCCATTTGGTGATGAGATTTGAGTACCTGATTATGAGAAAATGAACTTAGTATTGTCTTTCTATGTGAAACATGGGGTTAGTGAATTATTCTAATGAATATGATTTGGTTAATGGGAAGGTGAAAATGATGACAATTATGGCTTGCATTATGAGATGATGTATTACTGTAACTTTCTAGCACTGTATTACTTGACTCTGGGGATCAACTGATTATTCTGAGTTGTTAGTCTATAATATGAATATATATGTACATTGTTGTTGTGCTGAGATTTTTCTAAGTGCAGGTGTGTAGTTCTGAGATATGTGTATGGGTGGATAGGAGTACATGTGTTTTTCATTGCTTTACTTTAGGTTTATTTTAAAATTACTGAGAACCATATTTTTTGGTGCTCATCCCTTGCTATATTTTTTTAGGTTGTGAGTCTGGGCCTTTTTGTTGGATTCTTTCAGCATCAGGATCGAGCTTTAGGATTTTCTTGAGAGGTAGCTACTTGTCTTTTCGATAGATTCTCGAGGATTCATTACTTTGTTATGTTCTATTTGAGGACTAGATATTTAAGACTTATACTTTCTTTGAGAATTATTTTTTAGAGGCTTGTACATGTGACACCAGTCTTAGAATGATTTATAGACTTTATATTCTAGTATTTGTCCTAACTTTAGACGTTATTTCTTTCACTTTAGTTTATGTATTGAATTGAGCAGGTTTAGGCTTATTTGACTTGGTGAGTTAGGCAAGTGCCATCACACTCCTTTTTTGGTTGTGACATAAATCCTCTCCACGACTCGAATAAATTTTATACTTTTTTGAAAATGCAAAATCTTATGAAAAATGATTCTCTGATACGGTTGATCTAAAAATCAAAAGAGATCATTTTTCAACACAATTTTGTCTCCTAAATAAGAATTTCACCTCAGATTTGGTAAAAAACATATGAATGATATGTTATGCAAGGCTTCTTTTATAAGCTCATTCGAAGGCATTTTGAGAGGCATTATAAAGTCCTTACGAAGGTATAGAATAGAAACCTAATGGGTTAGATTTGTATGAGATCTTATGGGTCGCATGCTATGACTTCAAGTTTAGCTTGAACTTGATGATAGTCTCCAATAGACTTAGACTTTGATGAGAGCTATAGGCTTAAATTAATAAAGTGGAACACGACGAAGAGAGCATGGTCAAGGAGAGTCACCAAGATTGAAAGTTATCAGTCCTATCTCTTGATACAATGTGATCCAATCCTTATATTGACAAAAAATCTTCTGTTGAAGTCATGAGGAAAGTTGATGGAAACATTTGGGATTGCAACCATTTTTCTCAGTCATAGAATGATACCTTCTAGTGAGGGAGTTCCCTATCTGCGAGTTGATGTGTTCATTCTTGAGTTCGAACAGTTGATTTTCTATAAGTTTGAATGATTCTATTGATTGAGTCTTGAGGTTCCATTCCTACCTATTAATGATGAAGTTGAAGGTATTGTTCCTATTCTTGATCTTAAAAGATATGTCCATCCTTGAGTTTGAATAGTTGTTTGTATAGAGATTTTGATTGGTTGATCAACTGAGTCTATATTATTATTAGTGCCTCGATTCCATCTTTAGTTACCCATCATTTGAGGTCGAATGATCTCAAGGGGAGATATTGTAACATCTTGAAAATTTCTTAGCTCATATCTGAATTGTTCTTATTATGTGTATGGGATCATATCAAGTGATTCTAACTTTGAATATAGGTGTTAAGACCAATTCTATAGGAGGATAATAGATTTGAGATGAAGTGAAATCACAAGAATCCCTTAGCACAAAGTTGAGTTGAAACCTCCATTATCAATTGAGTCTTGATATGAGATTCTATAAAGTTAGATGATCCAATAACATCTAAGTTGTGAATGTATGTTAGAGTCCTTTCCTAAGTATTTGAAGTGTACCGAATATATTTTAAGGTCATAAGGGACCTCCAAAGTCAAGTCATGTTCAAAAATATTTCTATCAGCTAAGTTTCAGTTTGAGTTCATATAAAGGTCAACTTCAGATGACCCTATCTCTCAGCACATGATGCGTTAGGTGACCCATTACCTATCAAATTAAATATTTTTCAATTATCTTTACAAGACATCCAATTTTTCCTTATTCAAAATTTAGAATAATAATTTATGACCATTTTATTAATGTGTGTCTGAGCTGTGCAATTCGACGGGCTAAGTACCAATTCGACGGATCGCTGAATTGAATCGCCTGATGGGTTCAAAAACTCCAAAATGTTGTAATTTAAGGCGATCTAAAGGTCTCATTGGAAGTCCATCAAATGGTTTGGCGATGGGACCTTTAGACTGCCGATTTGACCGACGAAACTCATTAAAAGATCCTTTTTTCAATTTTAATGATTTATTTAATAATTTTCCAGAAGGATATTTTTTTATCTTTTACCCTTAATAAACTTTTCTAAGCCTATCCTATATCTTAATAACCTCACATTAACGCATAAACCTCCCGAGAACATTGTATTTTCATGTCCAAAATCCTTCCAAGGAAGAAGTTAGGGTTCTTCGTCTTTATATTTCGGATCAAAGATTCATCAAGAAATTTTACTCTTCTAGGTATGTAAAGCTAACCTAAAATATGGAATTGTTCTTCCATGTGCCCCTAGGATTTGTGATAGGTTGATTGTGAAAATATTAAATCTCTTTGAAGGTTTTCTTGAATAATATATATTTTAGTTAATATTGCATAATAATATTTTGATGAACTTGTTTCTTAGAAAAATGATTTGAACTCCAATTTTAAGTATAAACCCTAGATATTACTTGATTAAAATTTATATGAATGAGCCTAAGGGATGAGTCTAGATCCTTAAGGAGATTAATAGTGGTTGTGAATGTGATGTGAGCATGATGATAGTGTTGATAGACATAGATGGTCCTATGAGTCCTCATAAATTTAACTTAAATGATTGTTCTAAATTGATAGTCCTCTTAACGATTGTCTAAAGCACTCTTGAAAGATGTGGTTGGGAATTGATTGAATGGCTGATAGGCCTAAAGGCTGGATTGTGACAGAATTAATAAATTGATACGAGTCCTTATGAGACTTATTGATTGATTAGCAAAAGTTTGATTGTTTTTGTGCATTGAATCTTGGAAGGAGTTTTGAGTACTGTACTGAGTAAGAGTAAGTCCAACTCAAACTCAATAACTATGTCATCAAACGTAGGAGATGATTGAACTATCAAGTCAAATATTTTTCTTTTTTCCCTAAAATAATAGGACTTGATTGGTTTTGGATCCATGATTGGTTGATTTATTGTTTACCTTAGCAAGGTATTGAACATACTGGAAAGAACGTCGGCTTGTAGTGTGACCACTGGCTCATATGTTATCATTGTCGAACAAGAGAATCTCTCAAATATATTTGATAGTATCCTAATAATTGGATTGGATAGGAATGTATATAATTGGTCTCTGTCTAAACCTTACTCTTGTTTTGGACTTGTGTAATCTTGATTAAGTTCCTTACTTTCTAGTTATCTGAGTTGATAGTATTCTACCATTTTACATACTCGTACATTCCACGTACTGATGTTCATTTGGGCTTGCATCATTTTATAATGCAGAGACAGGTATTATAGATCATCAATAGTGCATCATTGAGGATTTATTTGCGGTTAGCTGATTGGCAAGACCTCTTTATTTTTGGAGTATTTCCACATTAGTATCATTTAGGTATTAGAGTTTAGATTTGCTCTTATTGTGATTTGATATAGTCATTAACCTGTCATTGATACCATCTAAAGAGTAGTGATAGAAACTTGATAGATTAGATTGTTGAGTTATTGATTTGATAGAGTTTTGGCTAGTTTCTTTCTTACTAGTCTTGTGATTGTATTACCTTAATTTGGTTGGCTTACGACTTTTATTTATAAAGATTTGATTATCATATTCCTATTAAGTTATTCTTTCATTGTTAATTTCTTCTACTGTTGATTGATTATGTGTGTGACGGCCAATGGGAGCTAGCAATGGTTTTAGAGTTCCAACCACACAAAGGGCACCCTCTCAGAGCCTGACAAAAACATAAACAAAATGATATGACACATCTCTAGAGTCTTCATTTGTATTTATCCTTTTTTCTTTGACTTTTTTCTTATTTAAATGAATTATTATATTATAAAAATAAGTTAAATTATTTAATTATTTAAACTAAATAATTTATTAATGGAGGTATAATTACAACAAAGAGTCTTTATATCCCAATTTATAAGGAGCAATTTCATAACTTACACCTCTTTAATTTAACTCTTGATAAAAAAAATACCTTTTAAACCTTACTCTAATAATAAGATAACAGTATATATATATATATATATATATATATTCTCTCTGCAAGCAAAAAATAAAATATATTTCTACGTATACGAATCAAAAAACAAGTTATCCACGTTGTAATTCTCCGATCAATTAGAAAAATTGTTGATTTTACCTTACAAGTCAGATTCCAGAAGAATTTCAGTTATCCGACTTGAAATTTGTTTCTGGATTTCAACTGATCCAGTGACCCTCGTGTTTCTGGTGATCACTTTTGCCTTCTCCAGCGAAATCAAAGTGTTTCACTGAAAGGAGAAAACCTTTCTTCTCTTTGGTAGAGGCTTCTCAAGAATTCTTCTCCGACGAGTCTCTCATCCACTTCTTCGATTCAAATTCGGCAAGAAAATATTTTTGGGGATGGAAATTTCTTGGTTGCTGAGTTGATCAATTTGTAAAGGAATGCAGTTTCGGCGACTGAAGATGAGAAAGTTCACAATTCAAGAAGTAGACTCCAGCAGCATCAAGAAAATTTGGCGACCTACGATTTATCCCGGCGAAGCATCTCAGGTCAGTATATTCCAATCAGAAGTTGCCTGTGTAAAATTTCCGACGAGAAATAAACTTTAGCGGCATTCAACAATTTTTCGATCCAAATTTCATGTGATATCTTCCAAATCTCTTTCTATTTAATATTGTAATAAGTTATATCCTTTACTTACCTTTTATTTCTTTCCTTTACAATTTATTTCTAGTTATACCATATACCTCTATATTTGCTATTTTCTATAGTGTGCTTACATATCATATTGTGTTGCTTTTTACCATAGATTTCTACAATAGGCTTAGTCACAAAGTTGCACAACCGGTAGAAAACCTCCTTTAAATGCTCATCTGTGAGGTTGTGGTTCAGGCATTGCTTAATCTTTTGCCTGAACCGCTCCCAGGTCTCGTACAATGCCTCTGTCGGTAACTGCCTGTGTGCACCTATCTCATCCTTTAGCTTAAGTTTAGCAGACGCTGGGAAAAATCTCTCTAAAAATGCCTCCTTCAACTCACCCCAAGTATGGATAGAATCGTAAGAAAGATCATTTAGCCACTTGGTTGCCTCCCCAGATAGAGACAACGGAAATAGCCTGACTCTGATTGCTTGTTGTTTAACTCCTGGGATTTCGGAGGATTGGTAGGTTGAGACAAAGATCATGAGATGTTGGTTAGCATCTTCATATGGTTGTCCAGTAAATAAACCCTTCAACGACAGCATCTGCAGCATAGTACTGGTGATTGTAAACTTCACCCCACGGGCAGTGGCGGCAAGATAATTGCTCCTGTAGCCCCAGCGCCATCGTTCTCATCATATCTTGCTCGTGGATGCTGAGGGACAGGTGGCTGCATAGGGGGAGGTGGTCTAATTCCAACGTGATTCTGAGGATGGACCACCGGTAGAACGTTTTCACCGTCCAGATCATGAATACCAAACCCATCATAGCCCCTATTCTCAACATTAAGGGCTAATTCTTGTTGTCTCTGCGCCTCTCGCTCCTGTGCGTTCATTCTTCTAATGGATCTCTGTAGCTCTGGGTCGTAGGCGATTATAAGTTCACTTTTACTGTGGGTGGCGGGCATGCACAACCTATCTCCTGCAGTACTAACAAACAAAACAAAAAAGTATAATCAAAAAATAGAATTACACTAAAACTAGCACTAATAGATTATATCTTCGCCGTATTCCCCGGCAACGGCGCCAAAATTTTATATGCCCAAACTCACACCTCAAATGAAGTGTAAAGCGGTCGTTGACCAAATATAGAACCCAACAAGAGTTGGGGTTGATCCCTCAGGGAATGCATGAAAATACAGCTAGAAGTACTTCGTCTCACGTGTAATTTCTATTTCCAAAATAACAATGCATAATAAAAATGGGAGTTTTTGCAGTAATATTTAAACTAAGTAACACACGTATTCT
>JBCEWC010008419.1:0-20002 GCA_038996855.1 Solanum aculeatissimum | reverse complement strand
TTTTCAAAAGGTTGTGACTTTTTCAAGGAGTTGTGACTTTTTTGAAAAATTGTGACTTTTTCGAAGAGTTATGAAATATGATTTTTTCGAAATGGTGTGACTTTTCCAAGGAGTTCTGAATTTTTCGAATTCGAAGAGTTATGACTTTTTTGAAGGGTTATGACTTTTCCGAAAGATTATGACTTCTTCGAAAGATTGTGATTTTTTTGAAGGGTTGTAATTTTTTCGAATAGTTGGGATTTTTTCAAATGGTTGTGACAGACTAAAACACCATTTAATTAGAAATGACGTCTTTTGAGTTTTTTTAACCTCTGTTGGACTATTTAATTGATTTTTAAAATATTAAATTATTTAAAAAATAAATAAATAAGAATTATGTGAGAGCGCCACGTAGGCGGACCTAACATATTCTTTTATATATATATATAGAGCACCCAAGCCCATAAATAGAAATCGAATATTTTTGGGATTTGTTATTTTCTTTATATATATATATGATATGATATTTTATTTATGATTATGATTATGATTTACTTTCCATCATTTTTAAATTTGTTCCTAGCACCAAAATCTTTTTTTTCTCTCCCGTGGGAAACTTTTTTATGAGTAGAAAACCTAGTCAAAAAGCAAGAAATGCAATGGAAAGGCTCATAATTTATAACAAAAATATTAATATGCTTTTTCATGGTTCTAGTTCGTGACACTTAATGTGATAATTCAATTATTCAAAAGTAGGTCACAAAGCATGAAGCATCCCGTGCAGTACCTTTTGTCTCCAAAAAAGTGAGTATATGCCCTAAATAATTTTTGTTATCTTCCCCATTCGACTGAATAATATAATATATCTTCTTGTGCTTCTCACTTTCCAGGTGTCATGCATGCAATAATATATCACTAGAAACAGCATCTGATGCTAAAATTGACATTTTAATCACTATGAAGTCAAAAAATATTTATACAATTAAGTTAATATAAAATAATTATAGGAATTTCTCTATGATAAAAACAGTAGTAGTAATTTGATAACTTGAAGGGGAAAAAAAACGATAACTTACCACCTATAACATGTTACAATACATTATTAAAGTAAAGAAGTTTCTTAAGTATGTGATAACTTAATCCTTATTGTTTTTCTTATACGCCCCTTACCTTTTAAATTACTCCCTTCGTTTTATTTTATGCGATATTTGACGTGACACTATGTTTAAAAAAAAAATAAAAACTTTTAAAACTTGTGATCTAAAATCATTTTTAGTTATTTATGTGATTAAAAATAATTTCATTAAGAATAAAAAAAGAAAGTATTTTAAAGATAAATTATCTTCAATTTAAATAAGATAATATTATTTTTAGACGAATCAAAAAGAAAAAAATATCACAGACGGAGTATTAAGGGTGATCCTCCGAAAAAATAGAGGGCTTCCACATAAACCTCACAAGAGAAAAAAATAACACACTTTTTTTAGAGTTCCCCTTTGATGATTAAGTATTGGAATTGGGGGAGAGGGGATAGCATATATATGACTGTTTTATCCTAAAGATTTACCAGAGCTTCTTCATCTTGGACTTCCTCAGCCTCCTCAGCACCCTTTGTTGACTTCAGGTACTTCTCAATCAGCCCTTGCATGCTTCTTCCATCATAAAACACAAAAATGAATTACAGAAAAAGAAAAGGAAAACTTAAAAACCAGAGGACGAAAGCTTATAAATAGCAAGTGCAAACCAATAACTAATAACTGCTACTTTTAATATCATGTTATACGTGCATATAAATTATATACTGAAATCGTTGGAAATGATTTGCGACGACCCATTTGATTTCTATGAATTTCCAATACAGTATCTGAATTTTGTGTTTTATAACAATAGAGCATTCATGGACTTGTGTCAAATAATAAAACACTTAAATTGTCAATTTGTACGAGTAAATGTTGTGATTTTTGGGAGAATGAATCATGATAAAATATTTACATACATGTAAGCTAATTCAGAATTTAGAGACTAGAGACAGAGAGTTTAAAAACAAATTCAATTTATATGCAGTGATTGTTACACATAAGTGGTTAAGCTATATTTGTAGGTAATAGAAAAAAAGAATGTTTACCCTTTAGTGGCGAGTTCATAGAGCTTTCCGTGGGCGGAGAAAATGAAAAGACCAATTTCAGCATCGCATAAGACGGACAGCTCTTTTGCCTTCTTCAGAAGTCCTGCTCTGCGTTTACAGAAAGTCACCTGCCGATGAACCGGGTTCTCGATCCTCTTCATTTGTACCTTTCCACGAGCCATTTCTTTCTTCAAATCACTAATTACTATCTTAAGATTTCTTTTCACAGTGTTTGTTGGCTGTTTTTTTTTAATTTTGGCAGACAACCTCCCACTAGTTTGAACTAGCTTCGAGGTTGTTGCACTACTCTCCTTGCTCGCTAACTTAGTTTAGTTGCTTAGCACAACTTCACTCTTATTCTCTCATGCTTTCTTCCCTTTTATACTTCCCCTTTTGATTCTTCTTTTCAGCTGTTTTCCACATGCATGTACACTTGCTATTAAACAAAACACTACTCACTACCTTTCCACGTCACGAGGAATCTTAGCTTAATTTCTATATGCAAGTTATTTGTTTTTATAGTACTAAATACTATTGTACATCTGTCTTTTCATAGCGCATATCGTCGCCAAGTGACTTCATGACACATGGTGAATATTGATCTTGCTAATTTGGTTGCTTAAAGACAACACATCTTTTGTAGTGGTAAAAGATGTTTTTCTTTCCCTTGAAAATAGTCGTGTTAGGTCAGGAATGTCCCACGCAATGTGGGTCAATAAATCTAGGTAGACTTTATTTGAGCCCATCTTCATCCATTTCATCTTTCGTTTTTCTCTCTTCCTTCTTTTCTTTATCGAAAGATTACTCATGATGTCTCAAGCAACCAAAAATATCAATATTATTATTATCTATAGAATCAGATGTTTGTTTGTGTGGATAATATTATGAAAAGACTTCTACCCTAACGCTCAATAGAATCAGGTTCTTAAGTCACACAAGAAGAACTAAGAAAAATACAACAACCAGAAGAACACACAATGCATAGTGGATAAACTCATTGCTCAAGGGAGAAATAACCACTACCTACAACTCGTAGGATTTCAACAACTTCACTACTTCAATCGAGCAATGTCAAAGTTACAAGCTTGCAACTCTCAACTCACTCTCACTTCTCATGCACTCAAATCATAAGTGATAAGTACACACTTAGCAGGAAGCCAAACCCACTTTCTACACCCAAATTCCTCAACAATACAACCTCACTTACACTGATTGTCACTCAACAATTATTCTAAGAAAATTGCTAGCTATAAAACATACAAGAAAACTTAACTCTAGACCTTCTTGGTCTGCTCAAGTGTCTGATGCCTTTGCTGCTGGATCACCAGTATTCAGGTTGCAAAAGCTGCTCTTCTAGGGCGTTTTCCTTTTATACTTCTCAAAGACTCCTTCGCAAGTGGCACCTTCAGCTTTCCTTATAGGAGTTTTAGTTTGATTCTGCTTGCTTTTAGATGAGTCCTTTTCCTGGTGTGATTTTGTCTCTTTATATGTATGCTCTTCTTGGTGTTGTGTCCTGAGCCTGGTTCCATTTTTCATCATCAAAACTGTTCAGAAGACCCTGCAAGAGTCTAACAAATTCCCCCTTTTTAATTATGGCAAACCTATGCTATCCACTGTCTATTGTCCCACGTGACCCCCTTCAGAGATGTACTTGTGATGTACCTGCAACATACTAGTCTTCCCCTTTTTGACATAACAAAAAGAAAATAAAGAAAGCACGAACAAGAATGACGCTAATCAGTGATACAAAGAGCACAACAAACAACATCAAATAACACAACACAGTAGAATAGAGGATATTAGACATTAAAGCAAAGTAAGCACAAAGAGTCATAATATGCATAGAATGATCAGAATAAAAACAGGCATGCACTATGTACAAAGATGTCCAAACATATCAACATACACAACCAGAAAAAAATAGTTGTCTGAAGTAACCAGCAAGAGAACCAATATTACAAAGCCAAAAAAATAAGAGGTACTAAGGATTAGGGGCTGAGGGGGAGGGATTGGAGCCAATCATCTTCAACAAGATGCCTACACGAGCATTATGATCCTTCTGCTACTTTAGGATCCAATCCTACAGTTGACCCACTTTAGCTTGGGAGTCCGCCAGCTGTTATTTCAGTTCATCAGCCTATATCTGGAAATCTACCTGTGCATCTCTGGCAGCCTGAAGGTCTAGCATCAACTATGAAACAAGTCTTGTGGCCTTTGGAAAAGCAGGAGTAGTAGTAGGAGTAGTGGGAAGGCAATTAAATTCCATCACTAAGGCCTTGTCGATCATGTCTTTCTTCGTGAGAGCCTAGCTCGCGTTAAGGAGAACCTAGTATGCCCTGAAGATGAGAGTCAGTAGATTCCCAAATGCCAATCGATGAGAGCCTTCCAAGATATCAATGACTCTTGCCATATAACATATTATCAAGGACGACCAGTCCATGGGCTCCTCAAGGTCCAAAATACTTGTATGCCACATATCCCAAAATATCACCTCATGGCGAGCTTACCCCCTTGGCAAGAATCCTTTGTGCACCACTTCAAACAATAACTTCAGGAATGGGGGCATCTCCCTATTCAACACTTTATGAGGCACATCAGAAACCCACTACTGTATGAACTTTGAAGTATGGACAAAGTCCTTATCCTTATGCTAGACAATTCAATCCACCCCACAGAAGGAATACCTAAAGTCTCCCACAGTTTTACCTCATCAAACATCATCTCTATCCTTTTTACCCTAAAGGTTGCCACACTCCCTCCCAACATAGTTAATTTCACATAGAACTCCACCACCTCTTTTGCATGAACTATCAACTCACGAAAAACAAATGAAACCACCCTTGTGCTGCCAACTTAGTGCATAACAGTCACACAAAAGGGAAGTACATGACCTCCGAATGAATGACTCACCCACGTAACACAACCTTAGACCAAAAGTAAGTATCCTTCCCCATGTCCAAAACCTTTTCCAAGTGTTTGTTTATTCTAGGGAAAAAAAGGGAAGAGCAGGAGAACCAAGTGTAGGTGACCCTTCAGAGGAAGTAGAAACATGGACAGGAGAGGAGGGTAGCACAAGAGACTTACCATGAAGAGCCTTTTTACGACTGGACTCAACATAATCAGGGGTAAAAGCCCTTTGTTTGCTACCAATAAGTGGTCTACGCGTAAGGAAAGCCAACTCACTTAACAATAATAACTCTCTTGGGCTTTTAATGATGCCTCAATGCACACACGCCAATAAAATATCATCCATAGAGTCTAGGGAGGTAGTGGGAACAAGAAATTGGAAAGGGGGAAAGGTGGATATCGATACTAACAATGGATGCGGTGTAGTGCGAGCGGGGGATGAAGGGTTGGAGGAAGAAGGAGGTGGGTTTTCTACAGAAAAGGATGGGGTAGGTTCATTGATCAGACGACAATGATGCGAAATAGGTGATGGGGCCACAATCCAGTAGGTTTTGGATATCCCAATCGTAGAATGAGGTAAGGAAAAAGGAAAGTTAAGAGAAGGTGAAGAAGAGAATGGTGGTAGGGTCTGAGAATCTGGTGGTGGAGGGGATAATTGATGATTGAAAGAGGGTAGTGGTAAGGGAGACCAGGCGGCGGGGAGGGTAGAGAGGGGTGGTAGATACTGGTAATAGTTGAAAGAAGGGGAAGAGGGTTGTTCCCCCTGAGTCTATGCACGGGAAGGGGAGGGTGCAGTAGCGTTCGAGTCAAAATTGATGTCTAAGTAAGAAACTAGATGTGCCATTTTCTAGCACGAGAGGGTTTCAGACAAACAAGAGTGGAGAGGAGGGAGAATATAGTGTAAATAGGGTAGAAGGTTTGTTTTAAATAGTAAGGATAAAAGGAGTTGAAGAGGAGATTGTGAATGATAGGGGTGAATGATTGAAGGGATGTTCCTGACAACGACTGACACATTGAACCGACGGTTGAGATCCTAAGACAGATGTTCAGTGTTTGAGTTAATGGACTTCCTATGAAGTTTTTTTTCTAGTAGGGATAGGTGTATGAAGAGGGACCAGGTTCTCTTCATGGTTACCATACAATTGTCATAGTAGCATATGAACATTTGGCCTGATGTGCTACAAAAATATAACACTTTTGATGCTTTAAACTTAGGATTTTATGGGTTTTTAAAGCGATATTAGTAGGTTTCCATGTGTTTTTATGTTAATTTTGCAGGATTATAGGATTCAGAGTAATTTTTGGCAAATTTCTACAGATTGCAGGTTTTTGGGGATTTACGAGTTAGTCTAAGGGCCATAGGCGGTCTCGTGGGTCAGATCTAGTGATGGGATAATTTTCAAAACTTTAGGCTACGAGTTGTCAGATGAGTCATAGATTTCTTGACAGTCGGTAGATGTGTTCGTATGCTGAAGATTAAAGAAATTACCAAGTGCTGAACTGTTATCAGACGAGGACTCTTATAAGTCATAAATTAGATGACAAGTCATGGATTAGATCGTTCCTGGAGGATCAAGATTATGAAGAATTGCTGAAGAGTTAGCAGATGACACCCCTTACGGGCCATAAGTCAAAATACAACCCACAGGAGGAGTTCATAGATTGAAGAAGGTTTTTATGAAGAGCAGACTATGAAGCCCCAAGTACGGGTTATAAGTTCATCTACCTCCCGTAACCTCATCCGTCCAATTTGACGAATCCAATTTTCCTATTTTGTTTTGATTTTTTATTTTACTTATTATAAATAGGTTTTTAGGTTTTTTCTGAGATAGACCACAATTGATACACCGAGAGAGCACTACTTGTGGTTGTTGTTGCTTTTATATTCAATCTATAACACCATGATTTCTTGTGATGATTTTGGATTTCTTGTTCTTCAATTCATCATTGTAAGTGATTAATTATGTTATTTCATACCATGATTTCTTCATCTACAATGAACATGCATAACTAAATCCAAAACTAGGGTTATGGGAACCATGAAGAACTAACAAAGTAAAATTTAGATAATTCGTAATCCTTGAAAAGTTTGTATGCATGTATTAATTTATTCCTTTGTTGTGAATTCTTTTCAATGGTGTCCAATATTAAAACTCGCCTAATTTCTACTTACTGGGTCAAGGGAGTAAATAATGGGACAAGGGTAAATTAACAAGATTCGATGTGATCACTCATCTAATCAACTTGAACAGATCATAGGATGGTTGTACTGGGACAAATGGTAAGGGTTAGTAATTTCACACTGCGTGGATGGAACAAATCACGTAGTGAAATTTGTCTCTAGCCTTGATCAAAAGGGTTAGGTAAACATAACTTACCAGTTTTGCATGCTACACACTAGAAAAGGTTACGATTATCTAGTTATACTAAGTTAGAAATTCATAGGGAATACAATACCCTAGTTACTTCTCTCACCGATTTTATAACACTTTTACTTGGTTAATTGTTGTAGTTTAGGATTAATTATTTCATTTTACAAAACCCCCCTTTCCAGGAAATAAGTAGATTAATTTAATGCTAATTGCTCATAATTACTCCAGGTCTAGACCTTATTCCCTGTGGGATCGACCCTAACTATTGTTAGATACTATAATTGCCAACAATCGCTAATGCCTTCATTGAGAGGTGAAGTTTGTGCATGAGGTCAAATTTCAGCGTCCTTGTTGCAAAATACGACTTTTAGACTAGTTTAATATGGGTAATTTGTGAATTCATACTTATTTTCCTTATTTTTATTTGTTTTTATTGTTTTTGTTTTCTTTCAGCATACAGGTATTGTGTTTGCTCAATACTCAAAATCAAGGCAATCCCTTGACTCCATTTGATCGAGAGATCTAGAGAAAATTAAGAAAAATGGCCAGGACAACGCGAACAATGCTGCTAATAATGCATCAAACATCACACTAAACCAAAACAATAATGCTGACCCACCACCACTCGAGGATGTGAATCCACCGTAACAGGATATTCAAGCCGCTGCTCATACATGGAATTAATATAGGCTTGACCCTATAGCAGTGGATATCACTGGAGCTACAGTGTTACCTCCTTCACAGGATGACAATAAATTTTTTGTGTCAAGTGGGTTACTACATATGTTGCAGAATAGAGGCTTGTTCACGGGCTTACCATCAGAGGATCAACATAACCATCTACTTAATGTTGTGTTTGTTTGTAAGAGTGTGATGGGAAACTAGAATCTATCCATGGATGCTGTTGGTCTTCGTGGCTTCCTATTATCTCTCACGGGTGATGCAATAGTATGGTTATTTCAGCTCCCACAAGGTTCTATCACTGCATGGGCAGAGATGCAGAAAGCCTTTATGGAGAGGTTCTTTCCCAGGCCAAAGAAGTCGAAGCTAAAGGATTTGATCAATAACTTCAAGTAGTTGCTTGGTGATTCAATAAGAACTACAAGAGAATGATTTACAAAGTGTTTGAGGAGTGTTATGGACCACAAGATTGTTGATGATTCCTTGGTGGAAACCATCTATCGGGCACTAGACGATAATTGCAAAGCAGTGGTTGACACCATAACTGGAGGATTATTCATGGATTGCATATTTCCTGTGGCAGCTGAGCGACTGGAAAAGGTAGTCAAGACAAACTGTGCATGGTCCTCAAGAGAAAAATCGACGACTAAACGCTCCTCCTTAATTATTACCAATCTAGAATAGTCCAAGATTAATGAAGAGATGATGTAAGAGTTGGCTCCGATTAACACTAATGTGGGATTGTTTATGAAGCAGAATCAGGACCGAGTAAATGCGGCTAGCCAATAATCACCTCGTGCACCTTTGTATGAGGAGCCTTGTTATGAGGAGGACTCTTGCTTTATGACTGATAAGATGGGGAATTTTTGGAACAACGCCCAAGGGTCCAATCAGAACTATTAGTGCCAAGATCAAGAAAATCAAGGTTCAAAACTTCAACAAGGACAATGCTTACAGGGACAACAACCGATGCAGTTACCATGGCAAGAATTGTAAATAAGACAGAGATTAATATTGGGGTCGCAGAGATCGGTAGAGAATGGGTGCGTATGTGCCACCATACAATAATGATTCTAGGGCTAGTAGTTCGAGTATTAAGGAGATATTTGATAAGTTGTTGAAGAAGGCTAACACCCAAGATGAGACCTTACAGGGCATGAAAACTGACATCTCAAGTATTGATCAGAAGATTGAGTCTTATTCTGTGACTATTAAGTAGCTGGAAAAATAATTTGGTCAGATGTCTACACAGTTGAACCAGCGCCATAAGGACACATTTCCAAGCAACACAGTGTAAAATTCAAAGAGTGATAGAAAGTGCATGACAGTGACCAAATAAGGTGGTAAGCATACTATTGACCCACCGATGTACGTAGATGATGTTGAGGTTCATGAGAATATGGTAGAGACCCAGGATGTGAAAAATAAAGATGAAAAGGATAAGGATAGGGTGAGAAATGAAGTGATAGCACCAAAAAGTTAAAACCCATACCTAGGCCTTTACCACCTTTCCCTTAGAGACTCAAGAATAAGGAGGAGGAAGGTAAGTTTTAGAATTTTATCTCCATGTTGAGGCAACTAACTATAAATATTCCTCTCATTGAGGCATTGGAGGAAATACCACGGTATGCCAAGTTCATGAAGGACCTAGTGAAGAAGAAGAGGACTATGCGCTAAGAGCTCTCATAGGAGCTTCAGAAATGCAGTGCTATTGCAATAAGGTCCTTGGTGGAGAATAAAGAGGACCCCAGAGCATTCACTATTCTATGCACCATTGGAGATGTCAACTTCACAAAGGTATTATGCAAATTAGGAGCCAACATCAATTTAATGCCTCTTGCAGTCTTCAAGAAGTTAGGCTTGGGAGCCCCTACACCAAAAAGTATGCGGTTGTTGATGGCTGACAGGACAGAGAAAAAACTTGAGGGGATACTATACGACATTCTAGTCAAACTGGAAATGTTCATATTCCACATATACTTCATAATTCTGGATTATGAGGTCAACTTTGAAGTCCTAATCATCTTGGGAAGGCCTTTCCTAGCCAATGGACGAGCACTAGTAGACATGGAGTCTGGCTAACTCAAGTTTAGATTTAATGATGAAGATGTCGTCTTCAACATCTGTCAGTCCATGAAATGACCTGATAATCTATAGATGGAAGTATGGACACTTGGTGAAGTCTGAGTAACCAAGTTGTCCAAGTCATGCCGCGACAATAAACCAACCGCTACTTGGAAGGCAACCCAAAATATTTGCTGTAATTTTATGTGCTTGTTTTATTTTTTTCCTTTTTAGACTCATAGGTAGTTTAAATTTTATTGTTTTTTTAGTTGTAATTTTGGAATCATGGACTGGTGAACTGTAGGGTAATAATTTGTTTTATTAAGAATATTCAGGAACAGGGTTAAGGCAGCAAACTAGTGCTGAAAAGGGAGAAAAGTTGGTTCTACAACTGGTCTTGGCTGTAGTGCATACCATGACCCGTACAATGACTCATAAAACCACTTCCAGTAAGCAAAACTTTGAGCACTCCAGTACACAAGCCAACTTTATGGACCGTACATAAAAGTTTGGGCCGTGAATGGAGGCTTGTGAACCCCAGGTAAGATTCTACATTTACTAAGTGTTAGGGACATTTACGAGATACCTTATGGGTCGTAGGTTAGCCTACTACACGTAGGATGCTTTGTAATTGGCAAGGTCTAAAAATTAAGGTTCTGTAACCACGAAACCATATCTTATGGGCTATATAATCCCTTACGGCCCGTGATCAGGGTTTAATGGAGCCAGAACCCCACTTAAACCCAATCCGACCAGGAAAATAAAATAGGGGTAAAATATTCACCCCTCATTTTCTCTATAATTTGCAAAATACCCTAGACTCATTTCTTCTTCCACAAGTTCCGACCATCGTCACTACCACCGCCATACTTTTTGACCTAATGCTAGCCGAATTCTGACTAACCACTCACTATTTTGACAAAGCTTGGACTTCAAATTATTGGGGGTTTTTGCTATTACTTAGCCTTTTGATAAACACTCTATTATGTGCTCTTCAAAAAATTTATTTTCATCAGAAAAAATTGTGTCATTAGCTGGAGTTATTGTTAAGGATAGTTCATAATTTTCTTACCTTAATACTTAATGGTTTCCTGAAAATGAAGTGTTTCGTATGTTTTGCACTATGTGACTGCCTGTACTGATTTGGAATCATGTATGTAAATATGATTATCATGGTGTGAAATTGTGCAATTCCTTGTTTAATTGGCAGAAATTATTTATCTTATTTAAAATTGATGAGGTACTGTGTGAATTACATACTGGGTTGGTGAAATTGCTTAAATTGGCCATAAAAATAATCTGTGGGTATGCATGCTATAATTCAATTTTGTGAAATCACTTGTTGTATGGTACATATTGAATCATCTATCCAAGAATAAGTAAGTGACTTCACAAACCAAACAATGATATAATGATTGAATGGTAGTTATCGTACAGTTTGCATGCATCCGATTGGATTGGTGGTTAATGGGAATTACATATGTTTTGAATTTGGGGGTGAATGTGTTTACTTGATTTTGAGTCCCATTGCTTCGATGCTATATTTTTTTGTATACACTGTTGTTACAAACTAGTCATCATGCTTAGGAAATTAGTTCAATTAGCTTGACTAGTATTTGTTTGGGATTCTTAGTTGTACAATGACGAATGGAACCAAAATGGTGACCTCAGACTACTCAAGTGGCTAGTTTTCAATAGTACGAGGGTCTTCTACGATCCGTAGATTAGTCTACGATGTGTAATTTCCCCTTGTAAGTATAAACTAGAGATTTGGTTTTCTGGAGAGTTATTAGACGAACCCATTTATGGGTCATAATTGAGACTACGACCCATACATAGGGTTCTTAGGTCCCTTACCTAAAGGAGTAAAAATTTGGCAATGTACTTACAACATAGTTTATGGCCCGTAATTTGTTATACAAGCCATAATTGGCCTCATTTGTGCACTTCTAGTAACTTTAATTTATGTTCCCTTTACCTACGAAGGCCTTCTACGGCCTGTAGTTTACACTATGACCCGTAGGTGAGATTTCGTAAGTCCTATTGGGAAAATTTTTGTAAACTTTTTTATTTTCTTTTCTGACTTTATAGAACATATGTGTGTTTTTACTTATGTGTTTCGGGTACCATGACTCCTAAACCAAGAAAGGATGAGATTTGAGTCATGCAAATCCGACTTCGTGATGATCCTTCTAACACCGAGGCCATTCCTCAGGCTAGCGGATCAATGGAAGAGCTCAACATCTGGCTGGATGAGGGCGTTGATCGTCGACACATCAGGGCGAAAGCCAAACAGATAGTGCCACCCCAGACTCAGGCTATAGTTGTTCGGCCTTCTCAGTCTGAAGAGAAAGATGCCAAACAGAGCAATTCCATACAAATGTTAGACTCTGAGGTGGTGTCTCGAGTAGGGACAGGTGACGGAGCTGAGTCCAGCTTAGATGAGGAGTCAAGATTAGAGGTTGTGGGGTCCACCCCTACATCGATAACTTCTCTAGACATATTGACGAGTAGATGGTGTGACCGAGGTATGCATGATGTGCTGCAAAAATACAACACTTTTAATGCATAATACTTGAGATTTTATGCATTCTCAAAGCAGTATTAGTAGATTTGATGTTTATTTTGTTTATTTTTGTAGGTATTCAATGTTGGCGTGATTTAGACTCGCCTAGTATCACCTGCCCGATCCAGGAGGTGTCAAATAGGAAACAAATTAATTAACAGTGGTTGATCAATTTTTCTCAACTAATTAGGTTACTAGGAGTAGTAGTTTTGGTCAGGGATAAAAAGTAAGCGTTAGTAATGCCACATCACAGAGACCGATGCAGTAATATGATAATATTCACCTAGATGCCCGATCAAGGGTTTAGGAAAACTTAACTTACTGTCATGCACCTACACACCAAAAAAGAATCGCAAGTATCCAAGAACACTTAGTTAGGGAGTCATGGCGAACACATTTCCCTTGTTCGTTTCTCTACTGATTACAAACAACTTGCTGTTATAGTTTAGAATTTATTTAATTGCAAATCCCCCCTTCGTTATTTTTATTTTTTATTTTTCATTTTCTAGGAGATAGTAGAGTATATCAATTCAATTTACAGAAGTGTGCTAATCCAGATTCTACCATATTCCTCATGGGAATGATCCTAAACCATGTTAGGTTAAATACTTGAGTACGATCTCTTCAAAACCTCTAAGTAGGGGTGTGTGCTAAGCATAAGTGCGAAGTTGCATTTAGTGGTGCCGTTACCGGGGAATACGACTAACTTGACTAGCACACTGTAATTTGATAGATTGCTCTTTATTTCCCTAATTTTACATTTTTGTTGTTTTTATCTTGATATAGGGTGTAGGTGAACAGTGCATGTCAACTACGAGAAGTCAAGGCACTCCCTTGATTCCTTTTGATCAAGAGATTAAGCAAACTAGAAAAAGAATGGTCTGAAAACCTGGTAATGATATTGAGAATGCGACGAACGCTGCATTGAATCCTAATGGGGATAACCCACCCCTAGTCATTCTACAGCCAGAGGGACTTTGAGCCGCAACAAATGAGTAGAATCAATATCGGCTGAACCCGATGGCTATGGATGTCACTGGAGAGATAATGTTACCTTAGCTTCCAGATGACACTACGTTCATCTTGTCGAGTGGGTTGTTCTAGATACTTTAGAATCGCGGGTTGTTCACAGGGCTACCATCAGAGGATTTGCACAATCACCTGCAAACATTGTTTTTGTCTGGAAGAGTATAATAAGGAACCAAAACCTGCCTATGGATGCCATGGGGCTTCATGTTTTCCCATTATTTCTTATTAGCAACGCAATGTCATGGTTAGATGAGCTCTCACAGAGTTCGATCACCAGTTGGGCTGAATTACAAATGACCTTTTTGGAGAGGTATTTCCCCATCTTCAAAAAGCTCAAGCTGAAATTGGAGATTAATAACTTTGAGCAGTTGGCTGGTGATTCGATCAGTACTACACGGGAGCAGTTTTCAAAGTGTCTGAGAAGGGTTTCTGACCACAAGATCATAGATGAATCTCTGGTTGAAATTTCTACAGATCCCTTGATGAGAATGGGTAAGTAGTCACCGATATCATCATGGGTGGATCATTCATAGACCATACCTTACAGGAGATTGCCGAGAGGTTAGAGAGGGTAGTCGAAATAAATTGTGCATGGGACATAAGGGACAAGGACATAACAAGGAGCTCATTTGCTGTTACTACTACTCCTGTGCAAGCACAGGTTAGTGAGGAAGTGATGAAGGAACTCACATGGATTAGTACTAATGTGTAGTTGTTGATGAAACACTATGATAGAAGGTGAATGCAGTTGTTCATCATCCTGTCTGAGTGCCCATGTATGAGGAACCCTATTTTGAGGAGGAGGCTTGTTTTGTAGCTGAGCACACGAGGGGTTTCTGGCCTAACGCCCAGGAGTTCAATCAAGACTACTAGAATCAAGGGCAAGGAAACTAAGGTCGGAACTACGGACATGAGGGAGCTACAACAACAATAATAGGGGTGGCTTCTATGATCAAAATATAGGCTAGGAGAGAGATGCTGAGAGGGGTCGTAGAGATTGTTATAGAAGTGACACTTATGTTCCACCCCACAATTGTGATTCTAGTGCAGGCTCATCCAGGGTCAAGGAGATTTTTAATGGACTGTTGAAGAAGGCTGATACACAGGATGAGACACTGAGCGGGATGAAGACTGATATCTCTAGTATTAATCAGAATATCAAATCTCATTCAGTTGTAATTAAGCAGCTCGAGTAGCAGTTTGGCCAGATCTCGACCCAGCTCAACCAATGCCAAAAGGGTAGTCTGCCCAATAACACTTTCCAGAATCAAAAGAATGAAGGGCAGTGTATGGCTATCACAACTTGCAGTGGAAAGCATACCACTGATCCTCCAATGTCTGTAGATGATGATAAGGTTTGTGATGAGGGTGTTGTGAATAAGCAAGCCGAAGCTGGAGATATTGGTGTTCAGACTGAGGAAAGAAATGTTACACCAACACAGTCAAAACCCATTCCTCGACCTCCTCCTTCCTTCCCATAAATATTAAAGAAAAAAGGAGGAGGAAGGTAAGTTCAAACACTTCCTGTCTGTGTTGAAACAACTTTCTATCAACATCCCACTGATTGAGGAAGTAGAGAAGATGATCGGGTATGCAAAATTTATGAAGGATCTGGTGACGAAGGAGCACACCGTGAGTCAGGAGCTCTCACAAGAGCTCCACCATTGTAGTGCAATCTCAACCCGATCCTTGGTGCAGTAGAGAAAGGACCTTGGAATATTTACCATTCCCTGCACTATAGGGGATATGGAGTTGACAAGGGAATTATGTGATCTTGGTGCTAGCATTAACTTAATGCCCCTTGTGATTTTCAATAAGCTCATTTTGGCAGCCCTTACACCCACTAGCATGCGACTTTTGATGGCTGACCGTACTGTGAAGAAGCCAATGGGAATCTTGTATGATGTCCTTGTCAAGGTGGACAAGTTCATATTCCCTGCGGACTTTGTGATCTTAGACTGTGAAGTGGACTTTGATGTGCCAATCATCTGCAGAAGGCCTTTCTTGGCCAATAGGCGAGCCTTAGCGGACATGAAATCCGGCCTTCTCAAGTTTCGATGGAATTACGAAGAAGTCACCTTCAATATATGCAGATCTATGAAGAGGCCTGATGAGCTTAAGATAAAAGTCTGGGCTATTGATGAAGTCTGAGTAATAAGATAGCCCGCGTTATGCCACAACGTTATATCAGGCGCTGTTTGGGAGGCAACGCAAGATATTTTTTGTAATAATCATAGTTTAGTTTTAGTTTTTAGCTTTAGACTTTAGATTAGGCTAGCTTTTTGTATTTTTAGACTATAAATTTTGGACAATAGACTGGAGTTGTATAGGGTAATAGTGTCTTTTTGCATATACCAGACCAAGTCAACCAATTTTTGCTGGAAAGGAACATAAATTGTAGTTCACAATTTCCTCTATGGGCCATGCTACATTTCACGACCCGTAGACCATCTTGTGAAGACCTCTAGTATGTAAGGGTAGGATGCACTCCAGTCCACGAACCAAGTCCATGATTCTTATGTAGAACTATGGGTCATGAATTGGGTTCGTGGACTCCAGGTAAGTCCCTAAAATTTGCCTAAGTTTCTAAGTGGTTTATGAGACTCTTTATGGGTCGTATTGCAAGATACGACTAGTATCATGACTCGTAGACAAAAGTTGGGGATGAAAGTGTTTCAATCTTCCACAAAACCTCAATTCACGCACCGTAAAGTATTACACAACCCATAATTGGGCTTTCGTGATGCCAAAACTCCTACATCATAACTCGACCTAGTACGGTTTAAATAGGGATCAAAATTATTTTGACCCCTTATTTGCAATTAAACGGCGACCAATAACCCTAAGAACGATGACACCATCAACTTCCGACCAACAATCCGTCAACCCACATAACTTTTTCGGCCAAACTCTGACGAACCCATATCTCCTAGTGTTTCGAAACCCCACTGCTTCTCCGTCACTCTCCTTTCAATCTCGTTTTAAATCGGTAAGTCTACGGTCTCTAAAATTTGCCTTATTGAATTGTGATTTTTAGTTAGATTCAATGGGGTTGGAGATGTGTTAGCGGAGTCGGGAACGTATTTTCTATGCCTTAAACATTTAGTCATGAATTGTGATTATTTGATTAAGGTAGCATTAGATGCCAAAAAGTATGGGTATGTTAAATTAAATGATGGTGTAACTACTCGGTCATTATAGTTTATTAAAAATGCATTCACATGGCTAAATAGTTAGTATACACATTGACGAATGGTCGGAATAATTAAAATGCATAATAAATCATTTTGATGGGGTAATGCATGATTAAGGTTGGTGACTTAGTGTAAATATTTATGTGGGTGCATAAATACTTGTGTATACATGTTGTTTGATTGGAAAAGTTTGTTGGGGAAACTCATAGATGAGGTTTCAAAAGAATTTTTAAACACTGGATATGTCTATGAGGGTCTTCTATGATCCACGAGTTGTGGTTGCCCCTCGTGGAAGGATCTAGTGTTGATTTATCTTGAGGCCACATCATACGAGACCTTCTATGACTCATGACCGACCCATTACTCGTAGATGGGTCTTGTATTGGTTGTCAGTGTTGAAACTAATAATGACTTACATCTACAACTCCACCTATGACTCGTAGAGCATTCTACGAGTTGTGACAAGGTCTCGTGGATGCAAGTGCAGTGAGCTAAATAGTAATGACACACTATCTCACAAAACCCTTTACGAGTTGTAGAGCATTCTATGACTCGTAAGGAGGGTTTCGTAAACCTAAATCTCCCTAGTACAATTCTAAATTTTTCTTGTGTTTTGGATTCCAATTCATGGAGCTAATTCATTTTGCGATTCTGTGTCTTGCAGGTACCATGGCCCCTAAATCAAAGAACACAGGAGATTCAAGCTATGAAGGCCCGCCTGCGAGACGAGGCCATAAATTCGGAGCACGCCCTCAAGGCTAGTGGCTTTTTAGAGGATCTTAGAATCTAGCCAAATTCCGATGTAGAACTACAATAGAATCGAGCATCTTCGAGGCATGTTACATCACAGGCTATTGTGGTCCGCCCTCCCAAGTTCGATGAGAGAAGTGACCAGGATAGTAGTAGCATTCAGATGACCTCCTCTAATAAGGGGTTCAAATCTGGTTCTGAGGAGGGTTCAGACTCCTTATCATCCTTCAACCCTCGTGCACCTGAGTCATCACCAGACTCAGAGCACAACATGTGGTGCATCAATGGTATGAAGACCATCTTTACAAAGGATATATAGATAAATGAGCATGGCCGATCCACTCGTTCTATATTGGAGGAGTCCTGGGTCATCACCAGAGGACTCAATAGTGTCCCAAGCTGGAGGACACCATCGTACAATATGGACTACAGTGGTTGGCATAGACGGCTAGGAGGTACTCAATGATATTAGTGAGAGAGTTCTTCACCTCCTACGCCACTACAATTCACATCACTCTTTCTAAGGGGAAGAAGTCCCTCAGCTAGCGCAGTCTAGAGGAAGTCAGAGTGCGGGGCTGGGTGGTCGACATCTAAGAGGAGACCATCTGGAAGATGCTATTCATAATCAAGTTTTCGGCCCCCAGTTCTACAGGAGAGTTCAACTACAGAATGGGGTAGGCACGTGACTTGGGAGTCATGAGGGACCCGGAGCACCAGGCCCGTTTGATGAGGTGGGTGGCTACCTATAAATCTTCTGCAGGACCTGACCCTGCTTGGGTAGCCACATCTTTAGAGCCTATTGTAAAGGCTTTTCTTATCTTTCTCACCAAATTTTGGTAAGCAATGTTTTGCTAGAGGATCCATCCTACACTTTCAGAGAATACTTTGACGCCGGAGAGAGCCATTTTAGTGGCCAACATCTTGGTTGGCTATGCTATCAACTGCGCTGCATTGATCATTGAGAAGATACATGTGGTGGCCCTGAGGTGGTCCATGATGATCCCTTTCCCATGCTTGATACACCATCTATGTTTGACGGTGGGGTTTCATGTTTTGCACCACATGGACATACTGCTAGAGGTGCGATGCTCACTAGATGCCAGCCTGATGTAGGCTGAAGCGAATCCAGTTGATCTACGTAGGACACCGAGTTCACAGATTGTACTTCCAAACTTGCTTTCCTCCGTGCCTATAACTGAGTCCTCCAGTTCTGCCGCAGCACAGCCTATAGAGGGCCCCCCATAGACTGATACTGCATAGGAGAGGGGATGTAACAACCTAAATTTTTTTTGAAATCTCCTTATGTTTGGTCTTAGATAATGTACTACTGGTCATGGTTAAGTTTTGGTAGCCAAGGGTTGACGTTAAGTGGCCGAATGCAAAATGGGCTAGTTGGTGGCCTAGAGGGACAGTTTTGGAAGTGTACTTTAAACAATCACAACTTTTGGTGTGGTTTGAACCATGTGAGATAATATATATAAAATTATAGATCTTTGCGTTAGCTTCACAATGCAACTAGGTTTACTTGATTCAGAGTTCGGATGAGGGAGTTATGGCCCAAACAGTGGGACTGTCTGTAATTCTGATGTCATTGGTGATAGGCTAAGAAAAGTGGCTAAGGACAAGCCCACGGTCCGTGAAACTTGTCACGGTCCGTGAGGGCCATCGTGGGGTGCTACAGTGAGCTAGGGGTGTCCAGGGACCACCCCATAAACCAAGTCCTAAGCCACGGAACCTCAAATTGTCCGTTTGAGCTTGGACGGTCCGTGTACTATCGCGTCAAGTGGGAAAGTAGCTTGGAAAAGCCATGGCTGAGTTTTGGAGTCTAATTCAAGGGTCATGGTACCCTTACACGGCCAGTCAACCTCCAAACGGTCCATCAAAAGTGTCCGTGAAGTGTTACACAAAGTCCTCGGAGAGTTCGCGTTGGAAATTTGGCTAAGTATGGTGAGATGGTGCAGGGAGACGGACCGTGTGACAAGTACACGAGCACTATAGCAACCGTGTGACTCTTCTTAGTATCGGAAAGTTGCTTTTTATTAATGGTAATTTCGTGATTTACTTTTTCCTTAAGCCCCTCTTTGGTACCTTAAGGTCTCCTAAACCCCTAAAACATTCCCCAAACCCTCATTCATCCATTCAAACCTTCCTACATTCAGTCTTAAGATTCTAAGACTCTCTTGGCCTCCATTGAAGAAAGCTTGAGAAATTCGGGGAAGAAGACCTTGACTAAGTTTGACCTTGCTAATTGATGGTGGAATTAAGGTATGTGGGACTTGATTCAAGGATCCTCTTTCATCCTTGAAGACGCTATGAACCCTAACTCTTTAAATTT
>JBCEWC010008418.1:0-20002 GCA_038996855.1 Solanum aculeatissimum | reverse complement strand
TTAAATACAACCCACACTTCAATTTAATTAAATCATTCATAAATTTAAAGACCCAATTTCAAAGGAAGCTTAATTTCGTAAAATCAATTTGAAGAAATTCAATTTAAGGTTTCATGGTTGAAAGGAGCCATGAATAAATTCCCACATACCTTGATAATCAATAAGCTTTAGAGAGAAGAGAGATTGAAGAAGATAGTTTCTTTGAATTCCAATTCCAACCTTCAACCCACACTTGTAAGAGAGCCTTTGAAGAGAAAGTGTGAAAAATAATTCTATGTGTTTGGAAGAATTTGAATTGAATGAGTTTGTAAAGACTAATTCAAGGGTTTAAGAGAGCTTAGAAATGCTAAAATGTCCCTAGGATTAGCTAAAAATTACAATTAAACTATTAATGAAACAAGTGAAAAAAACTGGAAACGTTACAGTCAAGGCCTACTACACGGACCGTGTAGTGACTCGTGGTCCGTGAGCCCCACCGTCAGCCTGAACTTGGAGATGAAACACCAACCTTGCAACGGATAGGAAAAGTTTGAAACGCCACCCACACGGTCAACTACACGGACCGTGAGGGGTCATACGATCCATGAGCTTCCCCTGTGAAGCCCCACTTGACGAGTCGACTTGCCAACGAAGGTACCATACTTAGAAAAATTCACCTCTCGCAACCATACGGGCAGTCAAACGTGCCGTGAGGCTTCACACGGACCGTGAGGTGGTTCATGGAGTCTCCCTTGGCTCAGAGCCTTGGATGCTGGTAGTCAATGTCCCACGGACTGGTTCACGGCCCTTGAGGCTCAATACATCTTGTGAACCCCACCATCAAGTTGACGCAATTCCTAAAATGTTAACCTTATACATAGAATCGATCCTTAGGTCAAGGCCATCCCAAAACACCTTACCATGACTCGTGAGAGGCCACACGTCCTGCCTCATGGACCATGAGGTGACACACAGCCCTTGAGACTGTCGTGAGGTAGTGCCTTAGCCAATCTTCCTCTTCCTTTTCCAGAACAAATCCCTGTGCAGGCAGTCTCACTGTAAAGGCCATAACTTTTAAATATGAACTTTGAATTAAGCAAAACCAAGTGTGTTGGAAATATAACTCAAAGATCTTCAATATAAAAGGTTTTGTCCCATACAGTTCATCCCGTACCAAGATATATGGCCATTTAAAGTCAGTACTCCCATAAGACGTCAAGTACAACTTAACCAATGCAATTTCTTTGAATACGGCAACCCAAGAGAGACTCGAAAAACTCAAGAGCCAACCAAGGTAGACTCAAATCAAACCTTAATCATTCATCACAAAGTTCCAAAAATTTTGGGTTGTAACACGAGTTGATCCTTAGATTCAGTCAATGGTGATTCCCTCTTCCAAGGATAGGGATAAGGCTTAGGATAGACATTTACTGATTCTTTCCTTCTTTGCACGGATCCTTTAATCTTTTCCTTCAGCGAGAAGGACCACAATTGATTTGATTGATTTCTCAAATCTTTCCATGTCTGTGCGGATCTCTTATTGATTCTTCTTCCTAATCAGGAGTGCTTGAATAATTTCCTGGATCTTATTAATTCATAATCTGGCACATTTAAGTGATTTCCTGGATCTTCTAGATGGATTTTTTTTCCCATCAATTTTGTTCTTGTTTCTTTTTTGATGTCTGTCTCCTTCAAGTCATCAATAAAAATAAGCATTAAGCATTAACAGAGGGTACCCTTGGTGTGGCTGACACTCAGAGACTATTGTTAGCCCCCGAGCGAACCAATCGGCCTCATCCCATTCGTTCAATCATATTCTAATAGCAGAAGACATCAATAATAAAGAAATCTCAACAAAATGAAATGAAAGTATGATAATCAAGGTCAAAGGCCAAACAATCTATCTATCAACTAAGTAAGACTAGTGTGAAAGAGAATGGTCAAAGATAACATCTGAACATAACTCGACAATCTAGTCTATGAAGCCTCTAAATATCTGACTAAGTGGTGCTAATGACAGGTCCATGACTACCTCAAAATAAAATAACATAAGTCTAAACTTAAAGTTAGAAAGAAGCATAGTATCTTCTGAAAGTATGGAAGGGCTCACCAATCAACTGAATATAAATAGGTCCTCAACGGAGCGTCTATTGATAACCGCTAATACCTGTCTCTGCATCATGAAAAGATGCAGGCCCAAATGGACGTCAGTACGTAAAATGTACGAGTATGTAAAAAGATAGAATAAAATATGTAAAGGTAGAATAAGATCAACTCAAAATATCTCAACTCAACAAAGTAGAGAACTCAATCATCAAGTCAAGAGTCTAAAGTCAGAATGCAATTTAGAGAATGATCACTCACATACCATCTAATCCAATCCTCTCAAAGTACTATAAACACCTATTTTTGGAGTTTTTGTAACTGACAACCATCACCTATGAGCTGGTAATGATACAACGAAATGATGTCATTGCCACATCCATATAATACCTTGTTAAGGTAGAGGACATCCCATCAGTTGATCAACAATATAACATGAAGTCCTCTTTTTGGGACTAAAAAGTATCATCTATTTTTATGGTTCAATCCTCTCATACTCTAGCCACATAGTTATTGAGTTCCAGTTGGACTTACTCTTACTCAATTCTGTGCTAAATACTCCTCCCAAGACTCAACATGCTCATAAGACATCAACCCTATGGTTAACTCATTTATCTAGTCTCATTTGGGCATTTATCAACTCAATTCATCACATCAATCATAAAATCTTTGGTTAAGCTCAAGTCATCTCTTCTGCCTCAAGTTAAGCTCTTTATGGGTGAAGACATATTGTAGGCTCTTATGGTCTATGAATACATCAATATGTGCTCCATATAAGTAGTGGCGCCAAATTTTGAGTGCAAATACCACCATAACAAATTCTAAGTTGTGCATTGGATAGTTGCTCTCATGGTTTTTAAGTTGTCTAGAAGCATAAGTTTTGACCTTACCTTTTTGCATAAGAACACATCCCAATCCCATTCAAGAAGCATCGCATTAGATCACAAAATCATCAGTCCCTCCGGGTAGATTCAACACTAATGTTGTCGTTAATCTAGTTTTCAACTATTGAAAACTCTTCTTACACTTATTAGATCACTGGAACTTAGCTTTTTTCTGAGTCAGCTTAGTCAATGGCGAGGATAGAGAAGAGAATCCCTCAAAAAATCTATGATAGTAACCAACCAAAACTAGAAAACTTCTTATGTTAATTGGAGAAGTGGGTCTAGGCCAGTTCTTAACTGCCTCAATCTTCTGCATATCCACTCGAATACCATCACCCGAAACAATATGGCCTAGAAAATACATAGATTTGAGCCAAAACTCAAACTTAGAGAATTTTGCATACAACTCACTATCGTTGAGCGTTAGAAGAACAATTCAAAGGTGATCGGCATGCTCTTCCTCATCTCTGCCAATATGTCATCAATAAATACAATTACGAACATATCAAGGTACTTTTTGAATACTCTATTCATAAAATCCATGAAAGTGGAAGGAGCATTGGTTAGTCCAAAATACATTACCAGAAACTCAAATTGACCATATCGGGTTTGAAAAGCCATCTTCGGGATGTCATATTCCCTCATTTTCAACTGGTGATAGCTTGATCTCAGGTCTAAATTAGAGAAGATAGTGACACCCTAAAGTTGGTCAAACAAGTCATCAATTCTTGGAAGGGGATATTTGTTCTTAATGGTCGCCTTATTCAATTAGCGATAATCTATTCACATCCTGAGGGAACTATATTTCTTTCAAACAAATAGGATAGGAGCGCCTTACGGAGAGACACTCGACCTAATAAATCCCTTATCCAAGAGATCTTTCAACTATTTTTTCAGTTCTTTCAACTCGGTGGGAGGCATTCTATATGGAGGAATAGAGATAGACTGAATATCAGAGAGAACATTAATCCCAAATTCGATCTCCCTATCAAGAGGGACTCTAGGAAAATCATCAGGAAATATATCAAGAAACTCATTAACAATTAGAACTAACTCAAAAGGTAGAGGCTCTATATCATCAACCTTAACTTGCACGAGGTGATAGATACACCCTTTAGATATTAGATTTCTAGTCTTAAGGTATGAAATAAACTTACCCTTAGGCACTATAGAACAACCCTTCAACTCTATAATAGGCTTATTCAGAAATTAGAACTTGACCATCCGGGTTCTATAGTTGATAGAGGCATAACAGGCGTAAAGGCAATCTATACCAAGGATCATATCAAATTCAACCATATCTAACTCAATCAAATCGGTAAGAGTATCCTTATGATAGATGGACACTACACAATCTCTGTAAACCCTTTCGGCTATGATAGGCTCACCAGTAGGAGTAGAAATACTAAAGGGCTCAAGAAGACATTCAGAAAGGATCTCAAACTTACTAGCCACAAATGAAGTCACTAATGATAAAGTGGCACCTGCGTTCAGAAAGTCATATACATCATAGGAAAAGACTCTAAGCATACCCGTGACAACATCTGGTACAACTTTCTAATCCTGTCGATTGCTCATCGCATACAGACAGTTTGTACCCCTGGCCTTATTAGTAATGACATATCTATGATTATCGCTGGTCGGTGGTGCTGCCAAAGACTAAGATCTATTATCTCCCTCACCTTGCCTTCTCATTGGGCACTCATTCTGGAAATGACCAGTCTGTCCACACTTATAGCAAGTATTTGTGCCCTAACGATACTCACCTAGGTGGAGCTTGCCACACTTTCCACATGGTGGTTTCTCCTTCAAACCATGATTCATACAAGCTTTGGATTGAGAACCCTGATCTTTGGAATTCTTATAGCCATGAGACTTTTGATCATACTTGCACTTGCTTATGTTGGCTAGACTCATGTCTTACTGATTTAGACTTCTTACTCAAATGCTCCTCCCTATCTCTCTTCTTGTCCTCCTCAAGTTATTATGCATAGACCATAACTTTAGAGATGTCCATGCCCAGAATCCGCAATGTCACTTTGCACTCCTTTTTTAGCTTGCCTAAGCCAGATATGAACTTTCTCAATCTAGATCTCATGTTAGAGACTATCTCTAGAGAATACCTCGATAGTTGTATGAATTTGAGGTTATATTCTTTGATAGACATCCCCTCCTACTTCAAGTTGACAAACTCCTCAACCTTCACTTCCTTCAACTCTCGTGGAAAGAAGTGGTCAAGAAACGCACTCTCAAGATCATCCAAAATGGCAGGCTCAAATCCTTACCTTGGCTCTTTTCCCATTTATTGTACAAAATATTTATCACATCCTTGAGTTGGTAGGAAGCAAGTTCAACTCCCTCAATCTCAATCGCATGCATATCTTTCAACACCTTCCACATCTCATCAATAAAGTTTTGGGGGTCTTCATCAACCTTAGACTCTATGAAGACTAGTGGGTTTATCCTCAGAAAATCTCTAAGTCTGGTTGCAACAGTCATCTCTTGAGAGCTAGAATTAGGAGTTAGTGATCTCCGATTCCCACTCTGAGTGGCTACCAGTTAGGTAAGCAAGGTGATAGCTCCTTT
This sequence comes from Solanum aculeatissimum, assembly GCA_038996855.1. Lineage (NCBI taxonomy): Eukaryota > Viridiplantae > Streptophyta > Magnoliopsida > Solanales > Solanaceae > Solanum > Solanum aculeatissimum. The sequence goes on along the minus strand of JBCEWC010008418.1, from coordinate 14,450 downwards.
GAAATAAACTTCTATAGTAGGAGCAAGTGGAGCAGTAGGTGCTTGTGAAAACCGGTGGCTCTAGCTGGTGGACCTCGACCCCTTGTCTCCGTCAGAGTAGGCACCTCTAGTGGGGGATTCGCAGCATTAGAGGTTGAAATATCTATTGGGTAGTGGTACGCTTAGGAGGCATAATCTGCAAATGCTTAATGCACGGATCAGATATATACTTTAATAAAGTTAAACTCTATCACACGAACTCCGAATACAAGAGAAGTGTAACAATTCCTAATGTCTTATAGCCTCCTACTTATAAAGTGTGGTGCATAACTCACCCATAAACAAGACTCTACTAGATAAAGCTTCCCTAGGACACTTGAACTTTGTGCTGTGATACCAAGATTTTCACACCACAAAAGGGTTTCCTTGGCGTGACCGACACTCAGAGACTATTGCTAGCCCGTGAGCGAATCATTTGGCCTCATCACATTCATCCAATCATATTCTAATAGCAAAATACATCAATAATAAAGAAATCTCAATGAAATGAAATAAAAATATGATAATCAAGGCCAAAGGCCAAACAATCTATCCATCAACTAAGTAATACTAGTGTGAAAGAGACTAGTCAAAGATAACATCCAAATATAACTCGATAGTCTAGTCTATGAAGCCTCTAAACATCTGACTAAGAGGTTCCAATGACAGGTCCATGGCTGCCTAAAAAATAAGTCTAAACTTAAAGCTCAAAAGAAACATAGTATCCTCCAAAAGTATGGGAGGTCATACCAATGAATTGACTATAAATAGGTCCTCAACAGAGCTCCTGTTGATGACCACTAGTACCTGTCTCTGCATCATGAAAATGTGCAAGCCCAAATGAGCGTCAGTACGTGGAATGTACGAGTATGTAAAATGGCAGAACGAACGTATAAAGGTAGAATAACATCAATTCAAAATAGCTTAACTCAAGAAAGTAGGGAACTCAATCATCAAGTTAAGAGTCTAAAGTAAGAATGCAATTTAGACAATGACCACTCACATACCATACAATTCAATCCTCTCATAGTACTATCAAGTCCTATTTGAGAGTTTCTCTAACATGCAACCATCACCTATGAGTTGGTGATGATACAATGAAGCAATGTCATTACCACATCCATCTAATACCTTGAAAGGGTAGAGGATATCCCATCAATGGATACATAATAATAACATGAGATCCTCTGATGTGCTGCCAAAATACAACACTTTTAATGCTTGAAACTTGGGATTTTGTGCGTTCTCAAAGTAATGTTAGTAGATTTGATGTTTGTTTTTATAGGATTTTAGTGTTGGCATAGTTCTGAGCATGAGATGTACTTTTTGCAATGAAGAGGCAGTTTACGAGACCCTCTACGGGTAGTGGGTCATTTCACGAGTTGTAGAAGAGGTATTGTTTGATCACCTAGTAAGGGGTGCAGATGTGAAGCCTACATACGAGACCTGAGCATGAGTCGTGGACCAACATACATGTTGTAGAGTGAGTTCATAAACTGAGGCAGCTGAAAGTAAAGAGTTTCTGAAAGTGCCTCAGACGAGACCCTTCACGGGTCGTGAATGACTTTATGACCCGTGAAGGAGGTTTCATACCAATATCCAATAGCTTAAAAGCCTATCACGAGACCCCAACTCACGGACCGTGAACCATCATACGGATTGTATCAAAGGCTCATGACCAGTGCCAACACAGTTGTCCTATTTTGTTTCAAATTTTTATTTCTAGTACTATAAATAGATTTTTAAGAAGATACAGAAGAGGAACGGTCAGAAAACGATAGAACAAAATACTTGTGAACATCTTTTGTGATTTTTAATTAATTCAAGTTTGCAATTCCATTGAGTTTCCTAATTTGGTTCATCATTTCTTGTTGCGTATGTATTTAATTATGTATTCTCCCTACATGATTTATGCTAAAATGATAAGGATGCGTGGCTAAGTCCACAACTAGGGTTGTGGGAACTATGACGCACTAGAAAAGTAAAATCAAATTGCTTGCAACTTCTTGAATGGTGATTAGGATGTATTAATTAACTTATTCAAATTAATTGAATTTTAACGGAGGTTTATGTTAGAAATCACCTAGTATCACCTGCCTGATCTAGGAGATGACAAATAGGAAAAGAAGTAATTAACAGAGGTTAATTGACTATTTCTCAACTAATCAGGCTACTAGGGGTAGTAGTTTTGGTCTGGGCTGAAAAGTAAGGATTAGTAACGACATATCACAAAGACCAATCTGGTAATATGATGAAATTCACCTAGATGACCGATCAAGGATTTAGGAGAACTTAGGTCACTATCCTGCATCCATACACCAAACAAGAGTTGCGAGTATCTAAAAATAATTAGCTAGGAAGTCATGGGGAACACGTCACCCTAGTTAGTTTCTCTACTGGTTGCATAAAAAATCTGCAATTGTAGTTAGGATTTACTTTTACTGCAAATCCCCCCTTTTCACATTTTAGTCATTTTTATTTTTTTTCTTTGTCTCAGAAATACTAGAGTATATCTGGTCAAGTTACTGATCGAACGAGTGCTAATCCACGGTCTACCTTATTCCTCATGGGACTGACCCTAACCAAGTTAGGTTTAAATACTTGTATGACCTCTTTAAAACCTCTTAGTAGGGGTGGGTGCTAAGCCTAAGCGCAGAGTCGGCACAACATCCTCTTTTTGGGACTAAAAGGAAGCATCTATTTTATGGTTCAATCCTCTCCTACGTTGACCACGTGGATATTGAGTTCGATTTGTACTTACTCTTACTCATTTCAGTGCTCAATACTCTTTCCAAGACTCAACATGCTCATAAGACATCAAACCTATGGTTAACTCATTCATCTAACCTCAGTTGGACATTCATCAACTCAATTCATCACATCAATCATCAACTCTTTGGTTACATTTCTTTTAAGGTTCAGCTTTTGACTTATAAAGGCTCAATCATACATCATTCTAACTCATAGCATTCAGGAAATTAAAAGTAGAGTTAAAATATTTGGGGATTCCACAGACTCTTTAGGCTCAAATTATACTCATGCATACTCATTTAAATACAGTGTGTAAAAATCATAAGAATTTATGCTAGGGTTCACGTAGGAAAGTAAAATCATCTATTTCAAGTATTTAATTCATAAAAACTGTAATTCATGCAAAATTATATAGAAATACAATAGAATTTAAGAAAAACCTTCATAAAACCTTCATGCAATACTCAATCAGTAACAACTTCATCAACTCCTGTTTTGGGGCACATGGAAGAACAAAATCCATGTTTTAGTTAGTACATACCTGGAAGTTTAAGTCTTGGAACAACTTAGAGAAATTCTCAAGTTTATTGCTTTAAATCCTATCCCTTTTCTCTCTTGAAACCTTTCCCTAAGTTTAAAGGATGTGTTTTAGCGTGAAAAAGGTGAACTGATAGGTTTAGGGCTTTATTTAGGTATAAAAATGTCAAGTCTAAGCTTTAGAAGGGTGGGAAAATACCAAAATAACTCTTTAGAAAAAGCTATCGAAAGCCATCTACGGGCCCATCTATGGCACGTAGGGTCTATTTCATAAACTTTGGGCAAAATTTGAGGTTACTAGAACATTCCACAAGACTAAACCACGACCCGTAGATTACTTTACGACCCATAGATGGATCTGTGAAGTCTGGGGCTCAAAATTAGATTTTCAGGACTTTTTCCATGAGTGTAACAGACGGGCTGTACTTTAATCCACGATCCATAATAGGGTTTCGTAGATGAGCTCTTCTTTGGCAATCTCCAGTAAAACAGCCATAACTTTTGACTCCGAACTCCAAATAAGGTGAAACCAGTTGCGTTGAAAAATGAATTTAAAGGGCTTTCATTTGGTAGGTTATAGGATATGAATTCTCTATTTTCTAAGAGTTATTATCATTTGAATTAGACCCATATATACTATAACACTAGGAACTTGCTTTATAGGAAAGTTTTGAACACAGCGAAGTGCTAGGAGTATCTTATGACCTTAATACGCTTCTTATATGTAAGAATGAGTCTCAAAACATAGGTGCATATAAGAATAGAGTTATGTGGTGTCACCGTTAGATTTAGTCTCGTTATGTATTTATACCATTGTATTCTTTGAGTAATAAGATAAATTATTCAAGCTATTTTTCCTACCTTGTTAGTTGGTATTAGAGCCCAGCCTTTTGATTTGCTAGTATTGGATCAACAACTCCACCAAAAATTTGATAAATTTTCTAATAGTTGTCTGACTTTTGGAGGTGGTTTCTTGATATTTTCAGTTGATTTGCAGTAGTTCCAGATCATATAACCATGTTTGACGAAGAAATAAAATCCCTAGAATAGATTCTGCAGCTACTTTGTTGGTAAAGTTTGAGTTTCTTATAAGTTGTTATTCTGTTTCTGTGTTTCTGAAGTAGTATTTAGGAGGCTAGTTGTGTTAGAAACTGTCTTCAAGCAGGATTTCTCATAATAATTTTAATGATATTGAATTATTTATATTAGGTGAATACCGTTAGTATAAAAAGTGAAACTAAAAGAAGTTGGGGGTTTTATCCAGAAGCAATGTGCAAAATTTCAATAACCTAAGGTGCAAAATACAAAACAAACAACTTTATGTCTAGAACTAGAAATCTCAATTTTTTTTATTTGGTCATGAGAACAGAAACAAATTTTATATTTCCTTGTGGTTAATCTTTGATTTTGCGAAAAAGAAAAAAGAAGATAATAGTTATTAGGAGTGTTATTAATAACCTTACATGAAGTTTTTATACTTGTCTTTTGACAGATCATGCAGTTTGAAGAACTCATCCTCAGAGAAAGTGTAAAGAAGTATAAGCAACGGAAAAGTTTGAAATATAGGAAAAATGCATTTCATATTTCAGAAATTGTTTAAAGATATTTTAATTTTTCTATTACTAAGAGTTAAAAAATATATTATAATACAATTTGTATGTCTATATTTTTGTAACTTTACCCAATATTTTTTTTTATTGTTAACTATGAAATTTTATATGAATATAATCAATTTGTATGTTTTCATATATGCAAGTATTTGTATGTGTGTGTATATATATGCACTTTTGCTGATCTGATTTGTGGTTATAATTAAGATTTTAAAAACTAGAACAGAAGGGAGCCTTGGAGTAATTGGTAAAGTTGTTGCTATGTGACCATAAGGTCACGGGTTCAAACCTCGATAATATCCTCTGGTAGAAATGCAAGGTAAGACTACGTACAATAGATCATTGTGGTCGGGCCCTTCCTCGAAAGTGTACTGGGCTTGCCCATTTTTTTAATAATAACTAGAATATCAATTAGTGAAGGAAAACATTTGTTGCTGAAAAGAGGTATAACGACCGGATTTTTGTCGCCGTTAACGACCGATGATGACGGGATTTTACCGATCGTTATTGACTAATAACAACAAGATTTATATTTTTAGCAACTAAATTTCCCCTCGTTAAAGACCTATATTCTTGTAGTGTATGGTAATATTTTAGCGAAAATGTGATATTAATTGTATTGGAATTGGAGTGAACTGTGAAATTGTTGGCAAATTGAGATATATCCTTGATATTCGAGGTATTTTTGAATGTTATTGTGATAATGTGATACTTGTGCTATCATTCGGAAAACATTGTGGTAATTGATGGTATTTGAGGTACTTTCTAGGGCTTATATGCATATTTTGGAACTTGTGAAGTCTGGTATCATCGGTATATTTGGCTATTGGTGAAAGTGTGATAATGTGAGACATGTTGATGAACTTTGGTTCCAGTTGTGACATCTGGCATTCCTTTCTAATTTTATGAGTATTATTTATCAGTTATCTTATTATATTGTTGTCATATACATTAATTTGTGGCATTGGCATGCATTCATTTCCATATAATATTGGTACCACCCTTTGACCATGAACAGGTGGTAAGATTGAGATATTGTAACACCTTTCTAAAACCTCTTGACCACAAGTAGGTGGCAAGGGTGATATTGTACAACTTTTTAAAACCCCTTGACCACGAGGAGGTGGCAAGGTTGAGATATTGTGACACCCCTTGATCATGAGTAGGTAGTAAGATTGATGTACTGTATACGGTCTGCGATACCTCAATGGGTTCTACCTGGCACTCTTAGCTCGATAGATGTGTATGACCAGTTGTACGATAATCGTGATTTCACCCCATGTATTATATTCATTCCATTTGCATTGCATTATTATTTAAACTTGCTATTTCATTTGTTTGTTCTTATATATGTATATACTGTGTACAAACCCCTTCATTGTAGGTTGAATAGTTCTTAGTTATCACATGTTTATCTGATTTCTCTTGCCCAATCTCTCGAACCTACTAGGTACATTTTGTTGTAGTCACCCCTACTATGTTTCCTCCCTACAGATCGAGCACAGGGACTCCCCCTTGGTAGTTGATCTTATTCTGATGGAGTTCTCATTCTTTTCCCGAGATCACAATGGTCACGCTTAGATATTGAGTGTCCATTTTATGATTGAGACTTTTTTCTAGTTGTATTTTTTTTCAGACTTTGTATTTTCTTTATCAGACAACCTTGTATTTACTCTTTCGTATATGTAGAAGCTCTTGTACTCATGACTCCAAATTTTGAAATTTTAAATCTAAGTGTATTGGTTGTTCTATCTTAGTTTTCTTTTCTTTATTTACGATCCGATTTTGGATCACGACGTTTTAGGCTTTGATTCCCCCTTCTAAATTTTCTCTCTAATCCCTAAATTAAAAGAATTTTTTCTTATTCTTTTTGTAGATCATGATCAGTTGCCTTTTTAAAACAAAAATTATATTTGTATAATGCATTTTTTAGATTTCTGTAGAAGCTTGTCTTTTCACTATTACAATGGCTGATGAGTTTTCTTTCAAATCTCTTTGCAGATCATGAATTTTGTAGCATGATTTCAGCCTGTAAATCGTGATCCCATATAAACGCATCAATTTGATAAAGAACAAGAGACCAACTCTGCAATGACCTCGAAGGTCATTTTTGACATTTTCAACTTAAGTACCATTTTGCCCTTCCTAAAAGTTGCCTTGGGTCATTTTGGTCGAGTCTAAAAGTTGAATTTTGAAAATTTTATAAAAAGTTGGAGTTTTGCAAAAGAAAGAGTTTTCAAAAGCTTAAAGTTGAAAATTTAGAGGCCATTTTAAGTTACGAGTGTCAAAATTTGATTCTGTCAATTCCATCAATCCTGGAATGCCGAATATGGTCTTGGGGAACTTGCAGAACTGAATTTCGGAGTTAAAATGGAGATTTTAGGCCCAAAGTTGCATTTCTAGTTCATCTTGGATCATATGTTTGATTTTCATCAACATTCGTAGTTTGGGAACTCATGTCGAAATTACAACAATTCCAGTAGTTTCGGGTGATGAAACTAACGCTAGAAATGGCTTCGCTGCAATTTTTAGAGCTTCCATGAATATTTTAAGTTTTTTATTTTGAAACTAGTTTTAATGATATTTCTCGGGTTCGGGACCACGAGGGTTTCAAATTCGAATTCTAACGACTCTATTGAGTTTGTATCGTTATTTCTGGTAGGGTTCCATGGTTTGTTTGTGTTCATGGGGTTCCGAATGAATTCCCTAGTATCCTTTTCCTATTTTTGGTTGAGTTGAGTATTGCCGGTTCAATTGATATCTGGTGCCTCCCAGTTGTGCTCTGCGTTCATGGAACCCCTCTTCGCGTTCGCGGAGGATTTTCATAGGAACCTCCGCATTTGCGGATCAAGCCCTGCATTTGTGAAGGATTGGGGAATTTAAGGCTCCGCATTCGCAGAGTACACCGATGCCTGAAACAGTGTTGTCTTTTAAATTATAGGATTTAAACCCTTTTCACCATTTTTGACTATTCAAGCTTCGTTTTAAGAGGAGATTTTCAAGGTTTTCAAGGAAAAGTGATTGGGTAACTATATTCTAACCTATCTCATTGACTTTCATTGATTAATACATGTTTTTAACTTCTAATTTTAGATTTTAATGGTGAAATTTGGGGATTTTTGGAATAGAGTTTCCTAAATTTGAATCGTTGATTTCTCCCCCATCTTAACTCCATTTTTGAAATCATTTTCACCATTGAGTTTCTTATTACGTGGAGAATATTTTCATAAATTAATTTTCAAATTCTGGCTAAGTTTTCCAGCATGAGAGTTTTGACCATTTTACCCCTTTTTCTCTGAATTAAATGATTTTAGTATCATTAGACTCGTTATGTGATTGTGATACCATGTGTGATTAGATTGTAGTGATTTTGAGTACCATGGAAAGGGGAAAGCGACAAATTTATCTTTATTTAAGACTTTAATCGAGGCAAGTAGTCTTCTAACTTTTTATTAAGTATGAATGAACCTTGTATGCTCCTATGTGTATGGAATTGAGTACTTTGGGGATAGAATTATATCATCATAGGCTTGATCGTAATATGTTGAATAGAAGAATTGTTCATATGGTGGTATATTGACTATCAGTTAATTATGTATTTATGACCTATGTGATCTGGTAAATCATTCGATATTGATAGTGAGATGGTTCTTATATTGTGATATGATGGAAATATATATATATATATATATATATATATATATATGGAGACTGTGGTGATATTGAGACACTTGAGCATTAATTGGCGTCTATTATTGAGATACATGTATCATATGGATATCTTGCATGTTGCATCTCCATGAGCTTGATTAATTGCCATTATTATGTGTTTGTTTGATGATCCATTGTTGAGGAAAAGTCGAAGGAAAATGGTTCTGGCTAGAAAAAGAAAGAAAGGAAATGAAAAGCCGAAGAGAAATGATTTCGGATAGATATGAAAGTTATTATCGAAGGAAAATGGTTCCGGCGGGTACATGGTCCATATGTGGCCCCCATGGATTCCGTCTGAGTCGCATATATTTGACCAGCAGATGTGTATTGTAGGACAAACATGAATCACGATTATTTGACATTGCATTGCATTGTGTACATCTCATGTCATCCACCCCATTTCATATCATATCTGGTTGTTATAGTTGTATAATGTTTATGAGACTATGTACTTATCATATCCTTGATCTTTATGAAAATGTTGGATCTACTCAAATACTTGAGTATTGAGGTTCTACACTAGATAATAAGTATACCTATATTACTGTGATCTGTATATTATACTGTGCTGGGACTTTTTTGAGTGCAGGGTTGTAGTTAGGCGGATTGTGGTTGGGATTTAAGGAGTTTCTTGTGTTCTTCGTTGTTTTACTTTAGGTTAGTTCCATTTCGCTGAGTACTCTGTTGTTTGGTGCTCACCCCTTGCTACATTTTTGGAGGTTATGAGCCCGGTCCATCTTGCTAGGCTTCTCTCATTTCGGGATCGAGCCTCTGGATATTTCTTGAGGTAGTTGTTTATGTCCCCTGCAGACCTTCGAGGGGTCCTTACTATGTTATGTTCTATTTGAGAAATATACATTTGAGACTTGGATTTTTTTTAAGTATTCTACATTTAGAGGCTTGTACGTGTGACTCCAATTCTTAGGATGGTTGTATTTAGTTTTCTTTCGTATTTATCTATCTTATCAGATTGTTAGCTTATGTTTTCATTGTTCGGTTAAGTTGTTTGGGATTTGGGCTGACTCGCCTTGATGAGATAGGTGAGTGTCATCACACTCGGTTTTCAGGTCGTGACAAACTCTATCAATAGAAAAGAAGGTGTTGAACCTGCAAAGTCTTTAAAAGTGAAAGCAATCTTGACAAGAGAAGAAAAGTCAATAATATTGCTTTCAATAGCAACAAAAAAAAGGTCCAAGAAGAACGAACGAAACTAGAAAAAAGATATTTGTAATCACCTGGTTGGTCGTTTTTAGCTTATCTATGAAAATTACTATTTTACCCTTTTATAAGTTGCTTTAGGCCTATTTTGAACTATCTGTATTGTTGGAACTGAAATCCCGAGTTTAAAAAGTTGAAAATATGAGTTTTGACATTTTTAGAGCTTAAGTTGTTGAAAAAATGTGAGTTTTTGTACCATTTTGAGTTTTGGGTGTCGAATCGAAGATCCATCAATTTCATTAGCTATGAAACGTCAAAACTAGTCTATGAGAAGTTGCATAACTGAATTCGGAGTTAATATGAGGTTTTTAGGTCCAAAGTTGCATTTTTAGTTATTTCCGAAACTAAAGTTTGACTTTCGTCAACATTTAGAGTTCATAAGCTCAGATTGAAATCCTGATAGTTCAAAAAAATGTTTTCCTCTATATCAAACACACCCTAAGACATTTTTGGATGATTTAAAATGTCGAATTTTGAAAACCTTGTGAAAACTTGGAATTTTGCTAAAGAAAGAATTTTTAAAAGCTTAAAGTGTGAAATTTTGAGTTTTGAGGTCATCTTGAATCTTAAATGTCGAAATGCAATTTTGTTGATTCCATCAACTTTGGAATGCAAAATTTGGTCAAGGAGAACTTACAGAACTGAATTTGGAGTTAAAACAAAAATTTTGGACTCAAAGTTATGGTTTCCAGTTGAATCCGGATTATCGTTAGACTTTGGCAAAGATTCAGAGTTTGGAAGCTCTAATTGAAATTTCGACAATTTCAGTGGTTCTAGTTGGTGAAACTAAGGCTAGAAATGATCTCTTTGTAATTTTGGAGTTTTCGAGGTTATTTTGGGTATTTGAGTTTTTAACTAGTTTTCTTGAAACTTTATTAGTTTTCAGGTCAAAGAGACCTCAGACTCGAATTCTGATACTTCCATTGAGTCCAGAACATTTCTGGTAGAGTCACATGTTTGATTTGTGTGGATCGGGTTTCAAATGATCCTTGAGGGTCCGTTCCAAGTTTTAAAATATAACTGATTTTCTAAATCTGGTGCATTCACTCTAATACTCCGTGTTCGCAGAGTTGTTCACCGTGTTCGCGGAGTGTTACCCTCTTTGACTTCTGCGTTCATGGAGTGTAAAGTGGTCCGCGTTCCGCGTTCATGGAAGACCCTCTGTGTTCGTGGAGTACTTTTCTGAACTGAACAATTTTAATTTTTAAAAGTCGGGGTTCACCCTTTTTATCGTTAATATTTTGATCTCAGGATGGACAATTTTGAAGAAATATTTTTCATGGAAAGCTATCGGGTAACATATTTCTAATCCATTTCTTTGATTTCCAGTAATTAATTAGTGATTTTAACATGAAATTGGGGATTTTTATTGGAGAAATTGCGATTTTTCTGGATATTGAACTTTGATTGAAAAATTGTGATTGTGAATTCATTTAAACTCCATTTTCAAAATGGTTTCAACCATTGAATTCCTCATTACTTGGGGAATGTTTTCAAATATTAATTTTCAGATTTCAAGAACCTTTTTTGTATGGAATTTTTGGATCTTTTTATCCTTTTCACTCAAATTGCTTGATTTTAGTGTCATTGGCTTCATATTGAGATTGTGAATTAATATTTGACTAAATTATGATGTTTTGAGTGAGAATTCAAGGAGAATAGCTTTGGTTTTGTTTGATTTGGCTATTATTTGAGGTGAGTGGATTCCTAAACCTTGTTAAGCTTACTTGAACACTAGATTTCCTTTACTCGTGACTTAAAATGATTGGATAATTGTTGTTGAATATGTTGAACTTGGTTGATTGTGAGAATTTAATGCAATTGTGAATTTTCCTATGATGAGAAAGTGAATGCTAAAGATGATATATATATATTGACTTGTGATTTGATATTGAGACTCCCTTGTGACATACGAATGTAGTGGTTCATGTTGTTCCCATTTATGGAAAATATTGGAATATTGTTGTTGAGTTTCATTTATGAGTTAGCAAATTGACTATAAGCTTGGAATTGGACCCACAATCATACCTTGTATATTGTGATATTGATTTGAATTGATATATATGTTGTATTGTGGAATCATGTATGCACTCCTCATTATTGCATCATATGATTATGTTCTTGTGGTTCATTCTTGACTAGGTTCTAGTGAAGAAACATTCATGAGCAATAAGGGAAGGGCCACATGAGCTGTTGCATGCAACATTGATGAGAAATAGGGGACAGGTCACATGAGTTGTGGCATGTAACACTGATATAAAATAGGATACGGGCCACACGAGTCATGGCATGCGATACCGATTATACTGGGGAGGAGCCTCACGCTCTGGAGCATGTACATGGACAAACATGTCCCCCATGGGTTACAAAATGATTATATCAGTAGATGTGTATCGTAGGATAGTCATGCATTACGATTATTTGACATTGCATTGATTCATCTCATTTCATAACATTCCATGTCATTCCACGCCATTATACCATGTACTTGTAACTTGTTTTGGTCATTGAGATTGGATTGTGAGATGATTCTGCTTGGAATATACTTATTGAATATCTGAAATTATTGTGGGATATCTGTTGTATAATCGAGTTGTATATCGAGACATTATTGTATATATGATCTATACCTTGTGACAGTTGTTGGGATTAATTGTTATGTGGTAAGTGTATTCAAACATGTTGTTGTTGTGTGTTGGGACTTTTATGAGTGCAAGTGTGTAGTTCGACATTATGTGATTGATGTGGAAGGATATTTTGTTTTGTATTCTTTAATTGTGTTTAGCTCCTCTTGTTGAGTACCTGTTGTTTGATACTCACCCTGTTTCTACACTCCTGTGTAGGTTGTGAGCCCAGTTCCACCTGAGTTAGCTTCCTTCTTTGACGGACCAACCTTCTGGACATTCGAGAGGTAGCAACTTGTCTATTTGGCAGATTCTCAAAGTCTTTTATCCTATCTATGTTCTATTTGAGAATTGCGTCATCAGACTTGTATTTTTGTTTCTTCTTTACGCTTATATTAGATGCTTGTTCATGTGACACCATTCTTGGGATGGTTTATAAACTTGATATTCTAGTGTTTGTCCTATCTTTTAGACTTTATTTCTTCCGCTTTTAGTATTATGCCTAGAATTGAGTAGGTTTGGGCTTACTTGTCTTGGTAGGTTAGATAAGTGTCATCACACTCATTTTTGAGTTGTGACACTTCCACTGATTAAATGCGATGTGACGATGAGGCCAAGTGGTTCACTTGAGAAATCAGTAATTCTTCAAGTGTCAGTCATGTCAAGGGTACCCTCTCAAAGCGTGACAAAATTAAACAACAAAGTATATTATATCACAATTTTTGTTAAACAAATAAGAATTTTAGCGAATTAAATGTTGAATGAATAATTTTTAAATGGTAGTTTAATAATGTTAAGTCTGCAAGTTTAATGGATGTGATTTAAAGAGTTGTCATTTTAAAAAACAGATTCTACAATGTTTAGTGCCTTAAACTAAATAAATATGCTAGTATAAAATAAAAAACAAACCTTAAAGGCAATAATTACAACGAAATAGCAACTTAGAATCATATATATATAAAAAAGAGAATTGGGAGCCCGCCTACGTGGTGCTCTCACATAATTCTTATTTATTTATTTTCTTAAATAATTCAATATTTAAAATCAATTAAATAGTCCAACGAAAGTTAAAAAAAACTCAAAAAGTTTTGCTTGTGATTAAACAGTACTTTCACCTGTCACAACCATTCAAAAAAGTCATAATCATTCAGAAAAATCACAAACCTTCGAAAAAGTCACAACCCTTCAAAAAAGTCGCAACACTTCAAAAAAACCTCAATCCTTCAAAAAGCCATAACCCTTCGAAAAAGTCACAACCATTTGAAAAACTCACGCCTCGTCAAAAAAGTCACAAATTTTCAAAAAAGTCACGTCCCTTCAAAAAATTCACAACCTTTAAAAAAAAGCTCTCACATAATCTTTTTTTAAAAAAAAATAATTCAATATTTTTAAATCAATTAAATAGTCCAACAAAAGTTTAAAAAAAACTCAAAAGGCATCGCTTCTGATTAAATGGTACTTTCACCTGTCACAACCATTCAAAAAAGTCACAACCCTTCGAAAAAGTGATAACCCTTCAAAAAAATCACAACCCTTTGAAAGAGTCACAACACTTTGAAAAAGTCACAACCATTCGAAAAAGTCACACCTTTTCAAAAAAGTCACAATTTTTTTAAAAATTTACAACCCTTCGAAAAAGTCACAACCTTTTGGAAAAGTCACAACCATTAAAAAAAGTCACAATTTTTCAAAAAAGCCAAGACCCTTCAGAAAAGTAATGATCTTTAAAAAAAAGTCACAACCCTTTGAAAAAGTCATAATCATTCGAAAAAGTCACAACTCTTCGTAAAAGTCATAATTTTTGTAAAAAGTCACAACCCCTCAGAAAAGTCACAACCCTTCAGAAAAACACAACCCTTTGGAAAAGTCATAAGCATTCAAAAAAGTCATAACCATTCAAAAATGTCGCAACCCTTTGAAAAAGTCACAACCCTTTGGAAAAGTCACAACCATTCGAAAAAAACTCTTTGAAAAGGTTACA
>JBCEWC010008417.1:0-20003 GCA_038996855.1 Solanum aculeatissimum | reverse complement strand
TCTTCCAATCTACTCAAGCCTAAGGTACTAGGTTCTATCCTCTAACTTGTCCTAATTCTTTGTTTCTTGAGTTTCATTACATTGCATGCATTCATGAGCACGAAAATAATTTAAATAATGTTTTGACATTAATTTTTAAATATTTTGAGTTAATGCATGGTCTCTTTATGTATTGGTTAGCATGTCTCTTGTTTGTGACTGATGTCCTCAAGCCCTAGTCCTAGCACATTCGAGGACGAATGTCCCCAAGGGGGAGATAATGTAACAATCCAAATATTTTTGAAAACTTCTTATGGTTGTTCTTGTATGATATACTACTGGTCATGGTTGAGTTTTGGTAGCCACGGGTTGAGTTTAAGTGGCCGAACGCAAAACGGATCAGATGGTGGCCTAGAGAGGCCGTTTGGGCAGTAGACTTTGAGCTAGCGTAATGTTTGATGCGGGTTTAACCATGTGTGATTCTATATATAAAATTGAATCTCTTTGAGTTAGCTTCGCAACGCAACTGGTTTCACTCGATTCGGAGTTCGGATGAGGAAGTTATGACCTAAACAGTGGGATGGCCTGAAATTCGGAAGCCATTGGAGATACGCCCTGAAAAGAGGACAAGGACAGGACTACGGTTTGTGTGGGGCTCCGTGTAAAGGTCCAGTGAGATAGGAGTGGCCAGGAACCACCTCATGTGACAAGTCATAGGCCATGGACCACCAAACGGTCCGTGAGCCATTTGACGAGCCGTCAAGTGTCCCGCCAAGTGTTCCAGTGACTTGGCTTGTCATGGGAGTTGATTCCTGGGCCAAGTGTGGCTCCACGGACAATTACACGGTTTGTGTAAAGCCACACGGTCCGTGAAACCTCCCGTCAAGTGGTCCAGAAAGTCCTCCGAGAGTTCGTGTTGAAATGTTGGCTAAGGCATTTTTAATGGGCAGTTGAACGGCCAGTGAGCCATATGACGAGCACTGTGGCACTTCCATTTGGCTCTGCTTAGGATTGAAAAGTCCGTTTCATTAATGGTAATTTCGTGATTTAATATTTTCCTAAGCCCCTTTTAGGTATCCTAAGGTCTCCTAAACACCTAAATCAATCCCCAAACCCTCATTCATCCATTCTAAGTCTCCTACATTCACTTTGAAATTTCTAAAATCCTCTTAGCCTCCATCAAAGAAAGCTTGAAGAATTTGGGGAAGATAACCTTGACCAAGTTTGACCTTGCAATTTGTTGGTGAAATTAAGGTATGTGGGACTTGATTCAAGGATCCGCTTTCATCCTTGAAGATCCTAAGAACCTGTAACAACCCAAAAATTTTCAAAATCTACTTATGGTTGGAATTTTATGATGTACTACAATCCATGGTTGAGTTTTGGTAGCCACGGGTTGAGTTTAAGTGGCCGAATGCAAATTGGGCTAATAAGTGGCCTAAAGGGAAAGTTTCGGCAGTGTACTTAAAACAGTCATAACGTTTTATATGGGATACACCATGTGTGCTACCTCATATCAAATTGAATCTCTTTGAGTTATCTTTCAAACACAAGTGGTTTTACTCAATTTGGATATTGTATGAGGGAGATATGGCCCAAACAGTGAGACTGTCAAACATTCAGAAGACATTGGAGATAGGCTCAGACAAATGGTCGAGGACATTTGTACGGACCGTTAAACTTTTCACGGTCCATCTAGGGTTTCGTGTGGTGTCACAGTGAGCTTGGGGTGGCCTGGAACCACCCCTAAGCTAAGTCCAAGTCAACGAGAGCTTGAACGGACCGTTTGACACCAAACAGCCCGTGTACTGCCTCGTGAAGGAGGCAGTAGCTTGGCCAAGCCAAGACTAGAAATTTTGAGGTTAAGGGAGGTCATACGGTGCCTCTCACGGGACGTCTCACCCTTGGCGGTCCGTTTGGTTGCTCGTCAAATGTAACAGAAAGTCCTTCGAGAGTTCGTGTGTAGAATTGGCTAAGTACATCTTGACGGCATGGTAAACGGCCCGTGAGTCATCTTGACGGCACTGTAGCTATCGTTTGGGTGCTGTGTTTAGTGAAAAGTTCTGGTTTATTAATGGTATTTTCGTGATTTAACATTTCCCTAAGCCCCCTTTTGGTCCCTTAAGGTATCCAAAACCCCTAAATCATCTCCCAAACCCTCATTCATCCATTATAACTCCCCTACACTCTCTCTTAAGATCCCGTATCACTTGTCTCCTTGACATGTTGCTTGGGCATACTATACTTATCATAAGCATTGCATGCCTGCATACTTAGTGCTTAATTGTGTTAACCCATATTCTTGTGTACATGATCTAACCATGTAGGGGCCGAGGGTGACATCTACATTCTACCGGATGACTCTTGAGATACTATTGAAAACTTGCTAGTGGTGAGCCCTCTTGTTCAAGGGAAATAGCCACCGTCTATCTACCACTTTATTTTATGTATTTACTTTCTATTGACTTGAGGGTGAGCCTCAAACTTGTCGAGGCCCCGCTCATCTATGTAGAGTCATTGTTGGAAAAATCTATACTCTGGTACGTTTGACTTGTATGTTGGATGTTTGGTTATGTAATATGATGCTATTTAGCTTAGTTTATGATCATGTCCTCTTGTTATGATATTGACTTGAATGATGGGTGTTGTGAATGACTATGTGCTAAATGTATGCATGTTTGTCCCATCCCCGATATTGTCCCCATAGCTTGAGTCCCAAGTCCCTAATTCCTTAGAACTTACGTGCTATGTGTTTAGCTTTCGCATTTCCGAATCGATAATGTGTGTAATGATGCTATGATGTCTTGATCGAGGGTCTTCAGGTCTTTTTTCACCATGTCACATCTAGGCCCCCTATCCGAGTCGTGACAGTATTTAATTGCTAATTTCAAAGTGAATTAAGCCCTAAATTATTGAATTCCATTGATTTTATGAAGATTCAAAAGTGCATGTCCCATTTGTTCTTCAATTCAAGCATGGATAGTATGAATTATATTTTTAATTAATGATTTCATTATGTTTTAAGTATGAATCTATTTCCATTATGATGATTTAAATGTTTATATCAATTATGCATGATATTCAATGATCATTCATGCATTGCATTCATGAGCATGGAGGCTTGACTTGATGAAACTCCTGATATGGACTTTGACCCACTTGACTTGATATGATTTGACTTCATCTTGGTAAGACATGGGATTTGACTAGAATATGATCACATCTTGTCTTGATATGACTCTTTGAGCATCTTGGGTGTTTACACCATATTGTTATGTTAGAATGAGCTACTCCTATGCATTGGTCTTGGATATGACACTTGAAACTCTTATTTGGATTTTTAGCCCGATTACGGAAAGACTTGAATTATGATTTGGCTTTTTAACCCAAATTGTATTGTACGGATTTGAAGTATTAAACCTCTATTTTGTAAGCTTGTATATGTATATGTATTTTCGTGGTATGAGACTTAGTACCGAGGTATTGGAGTCGGGGTGGACTATCTCCAAGGGTCCATACTCCTTTTCATCAAACCATATGCTAACATGGGATTTCTCCCAAGATGGGATGACTTGTTTTGTTACCCCCTATGGGTGGCTTGGGATCTACCTGGCAAGTAGTCCAATTCAAAGTAGTAGCTCGCTTGGTCTCTCTTGTTATTTGTTGAGGTCACATCCCCGCTATAAATATGTAGGTTTGCATTCATGCATCTTGGAACTTCATGGCATATCGATATAATACTCTTCCTTGTTTATATATTCCTTCTATATATACACATGCCCTTGTCATCTAGTTTTTGTTTAATACGTTCATGTTCACGAGCATGGCATGCCCACATACTTAGTGCATTCTATATGCTAACCCATACTCTTTATCTACATGATCTAACCATGTAGGGACCAGAGATGACATTCATCCACCTTTGGATGCTTCGTAGAGATCTCAGATTTGTTGCTAGTGGTGAGCCCTACACTTCAAGGGCAAAACCCACCTTCCTCCATCTTATGTTTTATTATGTCTTACTTTACCTTATGACTTGAGGGTGAGCTCGGTATATGTCGTGGCCCTATCTTATGCTATGTAGAGGCAATATTGGACATATCGAATTCTATTGTACGTCGTACTATGTGTTTATTTAAGATGTTATGACTATATGCACTTTATTATGACTACTTATTCTTCAATTATGTTTTTGCTTATGTCATTATGGTTGGATGGAAGGAATGTGTTTATGTGGAAAGTCCCTAGACCCTGCTTGCCCTCATAGCTTGAGTCATACTTACCCGCCCCTTAGAACGTAATTGTTATGTACTATATGATTCATGCCAATCCCAATCCCGATAACATCCCCATATCTTGAGTCCAAAGCCCCGGAATCCCTTAGAATTATATAATATCGATGTTCTTACGCGCTTCCGAACCAATGATGTGTGTGATGATGCTTGGATGGCTTGATTGAGGACTCTCGAGTTCGCTTTCGCCATGTCACATCTAGGCCCTACCTTTGGGTCGTGACAAAGATGGTATCAGAGCCCTAGGTTTGTAAATAGTCCTTAGAGTCCAACATGCCACATCAAGTAGAGTCTTATTCATGGGTGTGAAGTGTGTCATACCTATGAGTGAGAGGCTATGACTACATTTTAAGAATTGTCTCACTTCATTATTTCTTATGTCGTGTTGTGAATTATTTTGTAAGATTTCCTGAAATATTGGTATTCTTGTCACTCTTTTCGAAGATGCCTCCCAAAAGAGCTCCCCTCCCTAGACAGAACTTGATTTACTAGGAACAAGCCCCTTGAGAGCTGGTAAAGGAGCAAGTGACTCATGATGAATGTGGTTGCTATGTCTGCCCAAGTGGTGACTAATCAAGCCCAGCCAACTAATCCTACAAATGGTAGCACTCCAGCTTTTAGGGTGAGAGACTTCACACGAATGAACCCTCCGGAGTTTTTTGGTTCGAAAGCTGATGAAGATACCCAAGTGTTTATTGATAAGCTCACTAAAGTGTTGACTGTTATGGGTGCCAGTTCTGAAGAGAAGGCTGAATTGGGTGCTTATCAGTTGAAAGATGTAGCCCAGGAGTGGTACAATCAATGGTTGGTGGACAGGATTACGGATGTTAAGGCTGATTAGGAAGAGTTCAAGTTTGCTTTTTTGGATTGTTTCTTCTCTCTTGAACTTCGAGAGGCCAAGATGACTGAATTTATTAACCTCAGGCAAGGTAGCATGTCTGTGAGGGACTATTCTCTCAAGTTCACCAAACTCTTGAAATATGCTCCCACGGTAGTGGCGTATCCCCATGTAAGGATGCACAAGTTTATTTCTGGGGTATCTGATTTGGTGGTGAAGGAATGTTGCACTGCTATGCTTATTCAGGAAATGGATATCTCCAGGCTTATGACTTATGCTGAACAGATTGAGGGAGAGAAACTCAAGGAGAAGAGGGTGAACAATTCCAAGAGAGCCTAGTTTGATGGTGGGTACTCCAATTCTAGGAGTGGTGGTGGAAATGGTCGATTCCAACAAAGCCAAGGTTTGAATATAAAGTTTGCCAACTCTAGGGTGCCTCCTCCTAAGTCACAAGTTGGGGGTGGACCACGGCCTCCCCGTTGTGGCCAGTGTGGGGGGACTCATTTGGGTGAATGTAGGAAGATTTTAGGTGCTTGTTTGGGGTGTGGAAGCATGAATCAAAAGGTTGTTGATTGTCCAAAGAGCTCAAAGAAGGATCAAGTGACTCTAGGTGGCTAGGGGCAGCCAAAGGCTCAAGTTGGTGGTGCTCCTAGAATAATAGATTTTATGCTCTTCATGCCCGACAAGAGATGGATGAAGCTCCAAATGTTGTGACTGGTATATTAAAAGTCTTTGATTTTGATGCTTATGCTTTTCTTATTCCTCTGTTGGGTATTAAATTTAGTTTGAGTCCTAAAACTTTCAGGGAACCTTATTCGGTGTATACTCCCATGGGTGAATCTATTATTGCCCGAAAAGTGTATTGGGGTTGTCCTGTCTCAATCTTGCATAAGGTCTTCCAAATGTTGTGACTGGTATATTAAAAGTCTTTGATTTTGATGCTTATGCTTTTCTTATTCCTCTGTTGGGTATTAAATTTAGTTTGAGTCCTAAAACTTTCAGGGAACCTTATTCGGTGTATACTCCCATGGGTGAGTCTATTATTGCCCGAAAAGTGTATTGGGGTTGTCCTGTCTCAATCTTGCATAAGGTCTTTCCCGGTTATCTTGTAGAGCTTGAGATGTATGATTTTGATATTATTCTTGGGATGGATTGGTTGTATGTGTCATATGCCTCGGTCGATTGTAGAACTAGGCAAGTTAGATTCCAGATTCCTAATGAACCGATTTTGGAATGGAAGGGTAGTGATTATGTGGTTAAGAGTCAGTTTATTTCCTACCTCAAAGCCCGAAAGATAATTTGTTTTGATGTTATTCTTTGGATGGATTGGTTGTATGTGTCTATGCCTCGGCTGATTGTAGGACTAGACAAGTTAGATTCCAGATTCCTAATGAACCTATTTTGGAATGGAAGGGTAGTGATTCCGTGGTTAGGAGTCAGTTTATTTCCTACCTCAAAGCCCGAAAAATAATTTGTAAGGAGTGCATCTATCATATTGTGAGGGTTAGAAATGTGAAAATAGAGTCTCCTACTCTCGAGTCAGTTACGGTGGTTAATGAGTTTCCCGACGTGTTCCCTGAAGATTTGCTTGGTATTTCTCCTGAAAAAGAGGTGGATTTTGGCATGGATCTCCTTTTGGATACTCAACCTATTTCCATTCCTCCTTACCGTATGGCTCTGGCTGAACTGAAGGAGTTGAAGGATCAGTTGAAGGACTTGTTAGAGAAAGACTTTATCTGGCTAAGTATTTCACCGTGGGGCGCTCCTGTATTATTTGTGAGGAAGAAAGATGGGTCACTCCAAATGTGTATTAATTATTGACAGTTGAATAAGGTGACCATCAAGAATAAGTACCCGTTGCCCATGATAGATTATTTATTTGCTCAAATCCAAGGAGCCACTCACTTCTCTAAGATAGATCTTTATTCGGGCTACCACCAGTTGAAGGTGAGGGAGTGTGATATTATGAAAATAGCTTTTTGAACTCGGTATGGGCATTTTGAATTTGTAGTGATGTTATTTGGGTTAACCAATGCCCCACTAGTGTTTATGGATCTCATGAATCGGGTGTTCAAGTCATTCCTCGATAGTTTTGTGGTGGTTTTCATTGATGATATCCTGATTTACTCCCGAAATGAGCAGGAACACATAGATCATTTGAGGTTGGTGCTTCAGACCTTGAGAGAGAAGAAATTGTTTGCTAAGTTTAGTAAATGTGAGTTCTAGTTAGGGGAAGTTGTTTTTCTTGGCCATGTGGTGTCTGATGAGGGTATTAAGGTTGATCCGAAGAAGACCGAAGCCGTAAAGAATTGGCCTAGACCATTAACCCCTTCTGATATTCAAAGTTTCCTTGGGTTGGCCAGGTATTATCAGAGATTTGTTGAGGGATTCTCTTTCATTGCATCCTCGTTGACTAAATTGACTCAAAAGAAAGCTAAGTTTTTATGGTCAAATGAGTGTGAGATGAGTTTTCAGACTTTGAAGGACCGACTTACATCAGCTCCTATCTTGACCTTGTCGAATGGATTAGATAGGTTTGTAGTGTATTATGATGCTTCACGAATTAGGTTAGGATGTGTGCTCATGCAACATGGCAAGGTGATAGCTTATGCATCTCGACAATTAAAGGTTCATGAACGAAACTATTTGACCCATGATCTTGAATCGGCGGCGGTGGTATTTTCTTTAAAGATTTGGAACATTACTTGTATAGATTTCATGTTGATGTTTTAACCGATCATAAGAGTTTGCAATATGTGTTCACTCAAAGAGATTTGAAGTTAAGGCAAAGGAGATGGTTAGAACTACTCAAGGATTATGATATGAGTATTCTATATCGTCCAGGCAAGGCGAATGTCATAGAGGATGCCCTTAGTAGGAGATCCATGGGTAGTGTGTCGCATGTTGATGAAGGAAAAAAGGAATTGGTAAAGGATGTGCACCATTTGGCTAGGTTGGGTATTAGATTGACCGACCCAAATGATGGTGGACTTCTTGTTCATAACGGGTCAGAGTCTTCTGTGATCGTTGATGTAAAGGCAAAACAGGATTTGGATCCTTCCTTAGTGGAGTTGAAGAAGTTGGTTGCCAAACAAAAGATAGAGGTTTTCTCCCAAGGGGGAGATGGTGTGCTACGATATCAAGATTGGTTGTGTGTCCCAAATTTTGATGGCCTAAGGGAGGTTATCATGAGTGAATTTCATAATTCCCAATATTCTATTCATCTAGGATCCACTAAGATACATCGGGACTTGAGAGAAGTGTATTAGTGGTATGGCATAAAGAAGGACATAGCCAAGTTTGTGTCAGAATGTCTGAATTACCAACAAGTGAAGGTGGAATACCAAAGGCTCGGTGGTTTGGCCCAAGATATTGAGATTCCTACTTAAAAGTGGGAAGATGTGAATATGGACTTTGTAGTTGGGCTACCCTGAACTCGTAAACAGTTTGATTCTGTTTGGGTTGTTGTTGATCGAATGACCAAGTTGGCTCATTTTATACCAGTCAAAACTACCTATAATGTCAAAGATTATGCTAAATTGTATATCCAGGAATTGGTGAGATTGCATGGTACACCGAGGTCTATCATATTGGATTGTGGTACCCAATTTACTGCTCACTTTTGGAGATCATTTCAAAAGGGGCTTGGCACTAAGATTAAATTGAGCACCGCTTTCCATCCCCAAATCGATGGGCAAGCCGAGAGGATGATTCAAACTTTGGAGGATATGTTAAGGGATTGTTTGATAGAGTTAAAGGGAAATTGGAATGATCATCTACCACTTATCGAATTTGCCTACAACAATAGTTACCACGCTAGTACTGGTATAGCACTATTTGAAGCTTTATATGGTAGGAGGTGTAGGTCCCCGGTAGGGTGGTTTGAGTTGGGTGAGAGGGAGTTGTTAGGCCTCGATTTGGTTGTTGAAGCTATAGAAAAGTCTTACTCGGATGTAAAGAAAAGAGACCTCAAATTTCATGTGGGTGATTGGGTTTATGTAAAGGTGTCACCCATGAAGGTCATTATGCATTTTGGCAAAAAGGGCAAGTTATGTCCTCGGTATGTTGGACCATATGAAATCATTGAACGGGTTAGTAATGTGGCTTATAGATTAGATTTGCCTTTGGATATGAGTTATATTCATCCGGTGTTCCATGTTTTGATGTTGAAGAAATTGGTTGGTGACCCTAAGGCAATTGTGCCTTTGGAGGATGTTACGATTAAAGAGAACTTAACTTATGAAGAGGTACCAGTTGAAATCTTGGATAGACAAGTAAAACGACTTCGCAACAAGGAGGTAGCTTCGGTCAAAATAGTTACCCAATCACTTTGCCTTGAAACCCATAAAATCTCTCTTGAAAATGAAGCTTGAAGAGTTAAAAATGGGTTTCAAAATGTATTTTAATGAAGTTCACTGCTCAGGTACCGGGTACACTCCATGAACGCGAGTGGGATCCCGCGAACGTGAACACGAACACCTGGGCGCAAAAGTGGAGAAGAAGTGGGGGTTGCACCAGAAACTTGCACCAACAATGCATAACTAGAACCAAAACATAGAATGGGCACTGAGAACTTATTCGAAATTGGAATTTCACAAACCAAATATGCATCCATACCAAAAATGGCGATCCAAACTCAACGAAATGATCAGAATTTGATGTTTTTGGGGTCTCTATGGCATAGTTATCAATGTAACTCAAATAAACTAGTTTTGGACTCAAAAAATCAAAATATTCTCAGAAGCTCTAAAACTTACAACAAAGGCATTTCTAGTGTTAGTTTCATCATCCAAAACCACTGGAACTGGCGGAATTTCAATGCAAGCTCCCAAACTCTTAATGTTGACCAAAGTCAAACTTATGATCTAAAATGAACTAAAAATGCAACTTTGGACCTAAAATCTCCATTTTAACTCCGAATTTAGTTCTAGAAGTTCTCCTGGACAAGAATCGGCATTCCAAAACTGATGGAATCGACAGAATTAGATTCCGAAACTCGAAATTTAAAATGATCTCAAAACTCAAAATTTCCAACTTTAAGCCTTTTCTTTTGCAAAACTCCAACTTTTTATAAAATTTTTAAAAAATCCAACTTTTAGACTTATCCAAAAATGATCCAAGGCAACTTTCACGAAGGGCAAAATTTTAATTAAGTCGAAAATGTCAAAAATGACCTTTAGGGTCATTATAGTAAAGACATATTTGAAGACTTAAATAAGTTGGGGTGCAGCCTTGCATGTATGTATCTCACCCTCAGGTAGCCTCCTCGATCGATCAACGTCACCACTGTACTTTAACTCTCGGTACAACCCTGAAACACCACTGGCCAGCACATCTAGTTAGAAAAGTTCTCAGCCCTTCTACAAAAATCAAACAGATATTTAACTCAACTAAAGTCTACTGAAACACATGCAACATGTTCGAATATAATGGCCTAACATCGATACCTAAAAGACAGACTATATAATAGAATATACTGGTGGCTCTACTGCTTCTTATGTTGCAGGCTCAACTCGCCTTAGAATCTTTGATGGCCAAATCTATCTGAGGCTAAGCTTACCCGTTAGCTATCCCCATTTCAAGGCAATACCCGCAAAAATATTCTATAAATAGCCTTAAACACGTCGGGACTCCTACCCAAAACATATATTGATGTATCCCAAGCTCACAATGAGCAGTAAATACGATCATCATAGTTAGTGTCAACCTGCAGTTCTAATAACCTTAACTAAACAGAGGTATGTAACAAAGAATCAGTGTAACGACCCTTAATGGATCCTCACAATCAATCACTCATCCAACCAACTCAATCAGATAGAATGTAATAGGAACACAATAGGTTAGGCATGTATGCCCTCAACAGCCCCCCATAGATATCTGAGTAATGATAGTCACCTAAAACTATAGCCATATTTCCCATGCATACTCATATTTTCTTACACATGCAATCCCCACAAATTAACAACAAATGGGTCACAGGCTAACCAGAACAATCGCATATAATAGCTAACATAATCACACTCCCATGTAGGAGCTTTTGCCCCTTTTCATTGTCGTTCAATTAGTCTATCACAAAAACATTAGTGATTCTAAACATGGTAAATAGTCATAACACTATCCCAATATAACAAATTATTTCCATAACAATCATTAGTAGCTCTAGCATGATAACATATATCAAAAAATGGAATAGATAACTGATATACTAATCCTCTACATTCTCGACGATTGTTAGATCTTCACAAGTACAACAAATACCTAATATACTACCCACCAATAGACTCCTTATACCTTCCTCCACATATGGACACACATATATCACTTTCCTAGTAACGGTACTCAGTAGCTATCATCATTTAGTCACATGTGAAATAGCACAAGTAAGAGGGGTGGGTAAAACACCCCTAATCAATATTCTCTTCCCTTGAAACTAGATAACCAGAACTACCGCAAACTAGATGTATATAGTTCATCGCCAGCCTCCACAATCTAACCTGGCACATATCGCCCCAACTGATGAAGATCTAGAAATTCTAAAATTATCAATCACAACACTATAGTACTCAACAAATCGACTCCTAGCAAGCAGGGTCCTCAATAGGTCCACCCTAACACAAATAATTGATACATACAAGTCATCTAATCCATGATACAAAAGGGACATTGATCATCCCTATAGACATAATCAGCAACTCATAATGGCCATAACGGGTTTGGGTGTAACCACTAGAATATCCTCTGTCCTGATCCTCACTTGATGGAAATCTAACCTCTATAGTCAAATCAACCTCTCTTTTTGGAAATAACCTGACAATTCAGCCGGAACATATCTATAAACTTACAACTAAAAAAATTGGCTCTGCCATAGAAGTCTCAGCTATCACATCTCAACCAAGGCCAAAACATGCCAACTATTTGGTCGATACAAACTTTAAGCCAAAGTATAAAGCATAATTTCAATCGATATACGACTAAGACGCCTCTTCCATACTACTAAAGATATATCAGGCATAACTAAGGTAACAATCCTAGTGTAATCATCTACCATAACATGATGTAGAGCTAACAATCCATAATCAGGAGAATATCAAAATCAATCCTAACAAAATCACGCCCATCTGGCAATATCAATCCTACTCACATATCACATCCGTGAAGAGAGGCCACTCATGACCTACCAATTTGATCGCCCACTAAGGAATCCCCTACCAACATCAACATATGAATCCAGAATAAAAGAGGCTCAAAAATCATACTCCCACAAATGGAAAAATAAACAGACACATATAAGAAAGTAGAACATGGATCAAATACACATTATGCTAGTGGCTGGCACAAAATAATAATACCTGTAAGTGGACTCATCTTAAGTCTTGACCTCTGCCGAAGTTGAGGCTGCGTAAAGATGGCCCTATCGGTCTCCATCTCTAATTTTACCTCTATGACCCAAATCTAGTCCTCTGTCCCCAATGGTCAGTAGGAAAGCTAATCTAGCTGCCCGTGAAGCTAAATATGCCACTCTATTCTCTTGGCACTCTCTGGACCAGTGATCTGATGACTTGCGGTCATAATATCCTTGGAAAGTTAGGGCTCTAATATGTCAACTATAGTGGCCGATATTATTCGCCTCTAAGGCCTTAGAACTCTAATCGGCTGAATAAAATGGCCCTACTTGAAACCTTAGTGGAAGTCTATCCCTCGATCCCTTGAATCTAGATCGACATCCATTGAAACCTTCCTTATGCCACACTCATTTATTGCTGCCACCTTGGGCCTCACAAATGAACTGCTATCTGACTAGGACCTATGCTTAAGGAACTGGGCTTGGTTAACTGGCCCCAAGTGAAACTATCAACTGCTCGATAGTCATTGTACCTCTAGCATAGTCATAAATATGGTTGAGGTGCGGGGGAAATAGTGCCTCCAGTTGTGGGGGAGCAGGGGCATCATGTCATTGCTCCACAGGCTCTTGTGGCGGCTCTTTATCGGGGACTTATGATGGAGTCCTGCCTCTACTCGGAGTCTAACCTCTACACGACATATTTATAAAAGAAAGGAACAATCAAATTCCTGGAATCGACATACAATTGGCGAAACCACACGAATAAAATCTATAACAAGAGAGAGTTTCCTAAGCATCTCATAGCCCCCTAAAGATATGTTGCAAACGTCTTCGCACCCATCCATAGGACTCTATTAGATAGTAGCTCTATACAGATGAGAACAGGGAACCTAATGCTCTTACACCACTTTTTCATGATTCGACCTTTCAAGTCATGATGGCACCTATTAGATCCTTCCTACAGGCAAGTAAACCCAATACCCATGTTATGTCTTGAATAACTAATCATAAAGATACTATAAAGATATAAATACACCATACACAATCTATCCAGGACCTGAAAGTCACCTATACAGAGATACTATATACTCAAAACTAGAGTAAGAAAATATATATACATACCCATAAATATAATCTAGAATGAGCCCCTACATATAAAAGTCAAAACTATAATGTACAAGGCCAGTGTCTGAACACAAATGACAACCAGAGAACAGAAAGATGTACGATATCCCAAAGCTATTGGAGCTCATTGAATGTCTCCTATAGCTGCTACAAAGATCCTAGCCCTACGATCGCAGATTCTACCTAGACCTATACCACGAGTAGATATCAAAATATAGGGGCGAGTATCATTAAAAGGCACCCAGTAGGCATCATTGGTCGACTAAGTGAAATATAGTAAAGATGACAAAAATAAATATAATGCAATACTGATGTACCAACTATCTGCACTCAACTCCAAAGATAAGCATGTTAAGAGAATCATAGATCCCCAAGGAACAATCTAACTAATGTGAGATAATATCGACAGACATGACCTGAAGGTCAAGTATTATCTATACCTGCGGCATAAGGAGTGCTTGACCGAGTAAAATTAGGAGAACCAACCAAGTAGAACTAGGAGGGCCCAATTAAGCAGGGCCCAATAGTGTACGCCAAAACCAATTGACAAAGCCTACGCATAACCATATCACACAATCATATGTCCAAGGTATGTTCTTGTACGTAGGTGTAAGTCCCTAGTATCTATACCTATATGGAAATTGTGCCCCCATAAGCACAATCGATCAAGGTATGAACATATATAATAGGAAGATGATCCCCCGTGGAGGAATGAATACCCCTATCATAACGGAAGAGGTACTTGATCCTAGAATGTATATTGTATCAGCCCACGACACCCAATCCTGTGGGTCCCCCAATTCACCTTGTGTATATATGGAATCATATGGCTCTATGCACAACAACTTTAGGGAAACA
Source organism: Solanum aculeatissimum (assembly GCA_038996855.1). Lineage (NCBI taxonomy): Eukaryota > Viridiplantae > Streptophyta > Magnoliopsida > Solanales > Solanaceae > Solanum > Solanum aculeatissimum. The sequence goes on along the minus strand of JBCEWC010008417.1, from coordinate 5,569 downwards.
CTAACTCAAACCTAGCCTATGTCCCATAGAGAACAAACAATCAGATGTATCTCATCCTTTCAGAATCACACAATAGCCCAATTGATAAAAGTGATAAATCATCAAGGAAACAATGTGCCAGCCCATTGGCAATGTGACAATCCCCAGAATAAGATGGTAGGACAAAGAACTGATTCATACACATAAGTTTTCACACACAGATAGTCCAACAAATCTCTCAAGATATGGAAAATAACTCCTTAGCAAAATCACATCCCTGTCCCTAACCACCAAAGGTTCAGCATTATCATATCTATGTCAATAGAGTCATGGTGCCAAGTAAGAAGTACAAGCAATAATACATCTCAGAATATAGTATGTTCCAGTGTCAACTAAGTTTAGCAAGTATGCCAGTGTGTAAATAAATATGTATATCAATACAAGCAATATAGAATCACGTCTTACCATACATAAGTATATCACAATCTAGCCAGCCACATATACTCAAATTAAACATGGACAATCTAGCTTCTATGTAGAGCAGGTATCAAAAAAAACCAATGTTATCATAATCATATACATCAAGGTGAGAACACAACATAGAATATAGTCAACAACCAGCCTTACAAATAGCATATATCATTAGCACCAGGCTACACATGCACATAGACAAGAGCCAAGCTAGGTATACGTACCAGTCGTGCTACATAAGTTTATATTTCACCTTCACCAAATGCATTCCAAGTTTAATAGTGCCACAATCCATTAGGTATAATAGTTACAACTATTATAGTACTCAGAATAGCGATCACAAATCCAAGTCATCATGTACATCATATACTCAGAAAATCCCAAAACATAGTATATAGTCCAACTAAATCTCAAGGAATAGCATATATCTCACTATTAGGCCACAATTTGGACACCAAAGAATCAAGAATATAGTACACCAACCAAATCACAATAATAGAATCATACCCATAGAGTCACAAGGTGTAGCTAGGAGTATAATTGACAACCAGCCTGTAAATACTATATAACCCCAGTGCCAAACCACCCATATAGGTAAACGGGTATCAAAATAGACATATGTATCAATCACAGGGCATAGGGTTGCCTTTAGCTTCCAAAAGACATAATTATAACATAAATAACACGTAACTAGAAAATTATGAACGTGATATCGGCAGAAATATTAGTAGGCCCAACAGGGAAAATCAATACTTAAACTGACAAATATATGTACATAAGTAGTATCAATGCTTAACTTACCTCACTCGCGCGCTCTCACCCTTATAACCCATACTAGAAGTATTTATAGCCCACTCAACATCACACCCGCTAACTTAATAGATACAGGTAATACAGAATTCCATGTGATAATTTCAACCTCAACAACATATATGCATATCTTACTTAGAACTTTTAACAATAAGAGACTCTCAATATAGATGTATTTTAGCTCAGTCTAGAGGTGAGGAAACTCTAGCCTACTTGGAAGGTGATTCCATGTGCTCCATATAATTTCATGTGAGCTTTACCTCTCCTGATCATCTCCAAATGCCACTCAACTGTCAAAACATGAATCATAACATAAATACGGCTATGTTATCTGTAATATCTCAAGAAATGAGAGAAAATACGTCAATTGCGACAAAAATAGGAAAAATGGGATCCACGCCTAAAATTTCAAAAAAAAACCCCATAACATGATCTCTACATCACCCCGAGTCTATAGCCAAAACTTAAGCTCAAAATGAGGTTCAGAACAAGGAGAAACAACCCAAAATCAAGCTATATTTTTCATCAAAAGAACATTTCTTACAAATGCTTCTCAATCAAAAGATTCAAAAACACAGTCAAACCAATAGAATCCGAACATACCACAATGTGCGTCTCAAAAATTAGTATAATTTAGACCCATATTTTACTCAAATCAGATAATAAACTATTGAGATATCACAACATAAAGTTTTTCACAATTTTATGGTAATATACGCAGCAAAATAGTGATTTTAACCTCAAAATGCATGCCAAAGCTTGATTCCAAGGTCCCCACAATGTTTCTCATGAAATTCAAACAATTTAGCTTAATATTTCACTAAAATCCAATTCCAAATGACAAAGATATCAATATATGAAGTTTTTGGCATTTTATGACGTTATATTCGGCAAAGTAGTGAATTTTACCTCGAACGACATGCCAAAAGAATTTTCCGACACCTACACAATGTTTCTCTCAAAAAATACATAAGTTAGCCTTTTGAATCATACAAATCAAATGAAAAATGAGCTCAAAAATGATATGGAAAGTTGAGCAAAATATATATATGTATGTGTGTGTATATATATATATTGCTACCACCTTAGCATGCCATATGGAGGCCTGAAGTGTAGTCATGTCATCTCCCTGGTGGAAAGGTCGTGCCACACTACATGGCAGCACCACAGTGTGCCACGCTACCCCTCATTTTTCTGCAACCTTTCAATCCCTTTTTTTGCTATTTTGGGCTCGTTCGGACTTTGATTTTCATGTAACCCTAATAATTTTGACATCCTAGATCCAATGATGCAGACAAAATTTTCACTAGAGGTCATATGATTCGATGTGGGTCTCACTTTCTTATATGCAACTTTAAATGAAAAGAACCAAAGGGGTCAAATCACATCTGCAAGTCCCCGGTACTAAATAAAAGTTCATTCTAGACTAAACTCAATATTTCAAAGCATACTGCACTATCAAAAGTCTCATCCGAGCATGTTTCCTAAGGGTTTTTCCCATAGTCAACTATTGACTGATTTCAATGGCTAAATTTTCAAAATATGATATAACTACACCGAATATGCTCCTAGCCTAATTGGGTCATTCCGGAGCTGATCGAACTATCAAAATTCTACTCTGAAGCCATTTACTAGGGCTTTTCTTGAATATTCACTTTATATTCATAATCACTCATTCAACTCAAAAAGTTGTATAAATCTCAACCGATTCACCAAACATCTACAACAATAGTACCAACAAGTCCAAAATGGCGCAGCCTCCACAACCCGTTGAGCAGTAATAGGATGCCCATTTCCCCTACAACCCCCCAACCACATTAGTGATTGCATTTGAGGTGCAAACGGCTAACGGAAAGTTGCTAGTTTTACTTGGGGGTATTCAGTAAGGCCCAATACCAGCCCCAATTCTTTTGGTATAGCCTTTAATGTAGGCCCTAATAGAGCGGCACGACCAGAGAAAGACATACATTTTTAAGATCAACGGGTGTCTAGTATTTTCTGAGATTGATTCCACTGAGGTTTTTAGAGGTGGTTAGAGAGAATGCTCATGAATTTATCACAACCAGCAAAGAAAGGTTACAAACATTGAGGTTGTTGGAGTCTAGAGGTGCAAAGTTTACAGCCTATCAGTTGGATGGGCTAGCCAAACAGTGGTGACAGACTTTCAAAGATACTAGGCTAGTGATACATCATGACCTGGGTTAAGTTTTTGGATGCATTTATGTCCAGATTTGTTCCCAAAAGCCTCAAAAACAAGCTTTGTGACTAGTTCACTCGTATGGAGCAAAACACGATGATAGTGTCCCAATATAAGGTAATGTTTCAAGAGCTCTCCACATATGCCACATCTATTTTAGTGACTGAGGAAGAGCATATTTGTTATTTTTGGTATGACCTGAGACCACAACTGAGGATTGGTACAACTTCTTTGGTGACTTCAAGCTGATCTTACTTAGATATTATTGATCATGCCCGTTCTATCGACCAATTAAATCATGAGGCCCAACAGGGCAGCGACAAATGTGCTAGGCTTGAGGGAGGTTTCAGTGGATCCTAATCTAGATTCAGGGGACAGAGTGATAGACCACCACTGAGACATCAGCAGGACCAGTCTAGGCATCCGTATCAAGAATCTTTATATGCTTTTGAGAATGGTCGTCAAGGCCCAAATACTTCTAGCTAGGGTGGTTCTTCCTATCCTCCTAGACGCAGACGAATAGATAGTGATACTATGACACCAGGATAGGCTGGGTCATCTTATTCTACCGGTTAGAGTTCCAGGGTTTCTAGGTTAGGTTAGTATGCTTGGGCTAGCGGAGATTGTGCATCTTAGGGTTATTTTGGTTCTAGGGCATTAGGTGACTAGTCCAGATATTACCTCGAGCGTATGGAAGCATATACAACTCCATGGGTCACTAGATTAGCTCCCTCACCCATTGTTAAAGGCAGAGGGTAGGACCAAGCTTTTAGAGGTGACTAGTATGAGCTCTAGGGTGGTCGGTAGAGTTCATAGCAGGTTTCTAGAGCCCCCATTAAAGATGGTAGGACTGATGGTAGAGGTGAAACTAGAGGTGGAAGTTGTTAGGGCCATTTCTATGCACTTCCATCTCGATTAGAGGTAGAGGCTTCAAATGAGGCTATTATGGGTACTATTACTTTGTGCCATTAACCGACTTCAGTATTGTTTGATCCTGGTTCTACATTTTCGTACGTGTCTATTTATTTTGCATCTCATTTGGTTGTGAGCCCCGAGCCTCTATTATCCCAAATTTGTGTATTGACTCCCATGGGAGATTCATTGGTGGTTGATCAGGTATGTCAGTCATATGTGGTGTTGACACCCAATTTTGACCTGTCATTTTTAAAATTCATATTTCTGTATTATTATTGTTTAAATAGTTTAAAATACATTTTTTGATAATTTTAGATTAATTACTCATATTTTTAAATTTTTAAAATTTTAATTAGTTTGATTTTATAATTTTTACGCAATCTAATAATCTATTTCTTTCTTTATTTATTATTATCGTTAATACTTTTACACAGATAAAATTATACGCAGATATATACTCAGGCCCATATTTCAACCCATTCGATTCCTAAAAGTGTCTATAAATTCTATGTTGTTGTCATAATTGAACAAAGTAGGTATTTTAATTTGAAAAAAAAATACATTTCTCTTTCTTCTTTACTGTTCCGGCAGCTCTTGCCGGAATCCAGCGAGCCACCATTCTCAGCTACAAGAACCACCACTAGTCGTCAGCGTCCCACCATTTCAGCCTCCCTCGTCACCACCTCTCTCTGTCGCCAGAAACACATCAACAGCCGGAAAACCCGACACAGCAGCAGATCCAACGACCCCTTAACCTCGTCGACCACCAACCTCACCACAGCAGCCCCGAACTCCTCTGAACCCCCTTCTGTCTCCGCTACCCATTTCTACCAGACCCCAGCCCCGAACACACCTGAAACACCACCCTTTCAACTCCCAAATCAGCGACCAGAGAACCATACCAACGAGCTTTTAGCTCCGGCGAAACCCAAAATCCCACTTGAAAATGACCCTTCCGTCGCTCCTCCAACCACAACCCCAAAACGCCCTCAGCCGACGCCAAAATCCATCGAAAACAACCACAAAATCGCCCTGAAACACCCACCAAAGCCGCCGAAAAATACCTCATTCTAACAACAACAACCAATCAACTACCACTATGAAATCCCCATTTTTCAATCTCCAGCAGCAGCAAGCAGGGAAAACAACGCCAGAAAATCACCTGCCAACAAAACTTATGCATTTTTTGTTTCTTCC
>JBCEWC010008416.1:0-20003 GCA_038996855.1 Solanum aculeatissimum | reverse complement strand
TCACATTTAATTTATTTTTTCTATTCAGATCTTTATGCACATATAGATGTTGAGCTAATTTGTAGAGCTTAGGTCTTCATTAGATACATTTTCTCTTTTGGGTTTACAAACTTATATTTTCGAAGGAGCTTATAATTATGTACTCTGATATTTCTTCTTTAATATCCAGATCCGAGATAAGATTAATTTTTCACTCAATTTTCTTGCTCTATACATTTTTATAGGCTGATTTTATGTGATTTTATTTGATTTGTTGCATTGCTCTTCGATGTATCTCTTTTTTGAACTATTTTTGTGTTTCTGCGTCCATTGGTGTAAAGTAGTTGCAGTGATTATTTGTTCTGATGCATGCATGTCTCTTGAAGATCTGATTATAATGTGCCTTTTTTTGTTGATTTGCATATTTGGAGTGTCATACAGATTAATATCCTAAAATTATATTTTTTTTCTCTATAAGCTTGTTTGAAATCATGGAGTCGTTTAGAAAATTATTTCTTAGATTTTTTCCGCGTGGATTTTGTCGGACTGAATTTGGTGCATATGGGATGTGATTTGTATGAACAATAATGTGATTTACAATTTATCTCCAAGCTCCTTTTTAATTTTTTTTTTTGAGTGTTTTGATTGTTGAGATGCTTGGACTTTGTCGAAAAGCTTAATAGTATACCTTTGATAAAAGATTTTAAGTTTTTTTGGTGGAAAGTTGACAACTTTATTAAAAATTTATGTGCGTAGTTTTGAAATATGATTTATTTCCGAATGCACTTATGACAAATTTCATGTGTTATGAAGGTTAGAGATATATATGATGAGGGAGATTATCTTGTATTGGTGATAAAAGATAGGCAAAGTGTATTTGACAGAATTCTTGTTTCCATCCCCATTAAAGGTAAAATTTTTTATTACTTCTAGACCCCAGTAAAAGGAACTTATACAAAGATACATTGATAGAATTCAATTAGTAATAAGTATGCTGGTATGCAGGTGCTTAATGAGTCAAGTTTATGATGGTTTAATAAGACTCAACATATTACTCCTAATGCAGTGGTATCAGTACCTGATAGAGATGTAACTATTGCAAGGAAATGTTTGATTTTTCCTGTTGAATTTTTTGGTGAGTTTCTACTTTGTAGTGGTATTATCTTAAAAAAAATTCACTTTTTGACGATGTATAATGAGCTATATGTGTAGTTACTGGTTAGGTTCTTGTATATATGTATAGTAATATATTTAAGTCAGTCGAATTGTCAGTTTCAGTTACATGTTCTGACCCTGCATGTTTAGTAACAGTGGATGTTAGCTGTATGTTTTCCTTAATTGAATGTTTTTCTTGCTGAGGGACACTCGCTATGTATTTCCATCTCGCTTTGACATAATATGGCATAAATAGATTTGGTTGGTTTCAAGGTATTATTACTTATTTCTGTAGCCTATTTGGATTAGTATACATTTATAAGAGTATAATATTATCTCATATTGGTAACAATTGCATAAAATCAGCAGCAAAGAACCACTTCTTAGAAGAAATTTCAATTTAAAATAAATTAATAGCCTCCCAGCCTCTTTAAATATAAGAATACTCACTACAAATGTAGAAACTGTTTTCTGGAACCTTATCTATCATACTCTTTGCAAAATGCTCAAGTTTTAGTAAGATTACATGTTACATACTCTTCGCAAAATGCTGAACTTTTAATAAGATTGTATGTTACCAGTATTTATTCTATTCGATTGTTGAAGTTCACTTCTCTGGTAATCTTGTCACATTGCTTAAGGCACATAGAGAGCTAGCACGTGAAGTTGTTCGCAAATCGTTAGTTTTGTTTAAAAATGAAAAAGATCCAAAGAAATCATTTCTTCCTCTATATAAGACCGCCAAAAAGATCTTCATTGCTGAAACTCATGTTGATGATCTTAGGTACCAGTGTGGAGGATGGAAAGCTACATGGACAGAATTCAGTGGATGATTCACAGTTGGTAAGTACTTTCTGATTATGCGTGTCGCACTATCATATTTCTTATGAACTATCATGCGTAATTACTTTATGATATACCATAATTTCATATCTTGTATCTGATATGACGAATATATAAAGACACTTTTAGTAAAACTCATCCTCAAATTTATGCAATCTCACATAATTTTATATATGAACACAATTACATATTGCATGTAATTAAAATCTCCTAGCTTTTTTCCTATACCTGTCTAATTCAGCCTGTAATTTCATTTTTTTATTTGATAATAGTTCAGACTGTAATTTCATTCAGTGTGTAGGTATAAATAAATGAATTCTAGAAGATCAACTAGAAGAAAATTTTAAGGTAGAATCAACCTCAACTCTCTCCAAGTCGCGCTTTGCTGTCTTCTTCTTCTTAGTCTCTCATTTCATAATTTCTTTTACGAACTTCTTGTACCTGAAACTTCTCTTCTTAGTAAAAGGGTTTCAAGTAGTTCATATAATAGAACAATCAAATGTAATTGTTAATATGCAGGTATATCACTTTTATTGTCTTTTTCGGAGAAAAGGGTATTGTGAATTTTACATGTTCTGATCCTGCATCTTTAGTAACAGTGGACGTTAGCTGTAGGTTTTTCTAAATTGGATGCTTTTCTTGCTGAGGGACATACACTATGTATTTGAATCTCGCTCTGACATAAATATGGCATAAATAGATTTGGTTGGTTGCAAGGTATTATTACTTATTTATGTAGCCTATTTGGATTAGTTTACATTTATAAGAGTACAATATTATCTCATATTGATAACAATTGCGTAACATGAGCAGGAAAGAACCACTTCTTAGAAGAAATTCCAATTTAAAATAGATTAATAACGTCCCAGCCTCTTTAAATATCAGAATGGTCACTACGAATGTAAAAACTATTTTCTGGAACCTTGTCTATCATACTCTTTGCAAAATGATCAAGTTTTAGTAAGATTACGTGTTACATACTCTTCACGAAATGCTGAAGTTTTAGTAAAATTATATGTTACCAGTATTTGTTTTATTCGATTGTTGAAGTTCACTTCTCTGTCAGACTTTTCTATAGTTTTTCCTTTATATGAAATTCTAAATAGAAGTTCACAATTTGTACTATTCAATTGATGATGTTCTATTCTCCGTTAGACCCTCCTATGCCTTTTCTTTTCTATGGAATTATAAATAGCAGTTCACTATATATTGTTTTGCATTAGAATAATAGTGATTCTGCATTTCACCATCTTAGATCTTCTTTGACTCTGGTAATCTTGTCACATTGCTTAAGGAATATAGAGAGCTAGCACGTGAAGTTGTTCGCAGATCGTTAGTTTTGTTTAAAAATGAAAAAGATCCAAAGAAATCATTTCTTCCTCTATATAAGACCGCCAAAAAGAAATATGTTGCTGAAACTCATATTGATGATCTTAGGTACCAGTGTGGAGGATGGAAAGCTACATGGACAGGACTCAGTGGTCGATTCACAGTTGGTAAGTACTTTCTGATTACGCGTGTCGCACTATCATATTTCTTATGAACTATCATGCGCAGTTACTTCATGATATATCATAATCTCATATCTTGTATCTGATATGACGAATATATAAATGCACTTTTAGCAAAACTCATCCTCAAATTTGTGCAATCTCACATAATGTTTTATATGAATACAACTACATATTGCATATAATTAAAATCTCCTAGCTTTTGCCCTATACCTGTCTAATTCAGCCTGTAATTTTATTTTTTTCATTTGATAATAGTTCAGCCTGTAATTTCATTCAGTGTGTAGGTATAAATAATTGAATTCTAGAAGATCAATTATAAGAAAAAAAAATTTAAGATATAATCAACCTCAACTCTCTCCTAGTCGCGCTTTGCTTTCTTCTTCTTCTTAGTCTCCCATTTCACAATTTCTTTTATGAGCTTCTTGTACATGGAACTTCTCTTCTTAGTAAAAGGGTTTCAAGTAGTTCATATAATAGAACAATGAAATGTAATTATCAATATGCAGGTATATCACTTTCATTGTCCTTTTTGGAGGAAAGAGTATTAAGTGAACATTTTCAAGTGAGATGTTAATTGTAAGGCATCATTTTTGCACGGTACCTTTCATTGATCTTCTCCTTTTGTTCTTTCTCCCAAATATCTGCATTAGAATTTTAATTTTCAAATTTTTTGCAGATCTTTTCCATATGAAAGCACCTGCAATATAAGTGAGAACAATTACTATAGATAACAATGCAGCAGCAGAATACAATCACTTTATTTCAGTTTGGAGGATGGAAAACTATATAGACAGGACTCAGTGGCAGAATCACAGTTGGTAAGTACTTTCTTATAAACTATCATGTGCAGTTACTTCATGAATTATCATAATCTCATACCTTGCATCTGATATGAAGAAAATAATTTACTCTCTCATTCTTTAAGAAGAAAATCTTGAAACTCCTGCTAGTTAGGTATTGCAACTGGCCAAATAATAATAACTTGAGGGGATTAAGCTTATAAATCAATATCACCACCTACCAAACACCTTTCACTAATTATCCATTCAATTGGCAGAGTAGTGATTTTCACTAAGTGAATCAAAATATAAAGAAGTGAACACATGAAAAATTCACAATGCGATTCAACAAAAAGACAAAAGATTTTTTAAATAAAATATTAAAACTAACATTGTAACTAAAAACGATACATCCCTCATTTACATAATTAAATTCCTTAAACCTTATTTCTATAGAGAGAGTTTTAATCTGAAATTCTCACAAGTTTTGAGAGTGATATCACCGAAGAGCCATCTTGATGCGACCAGCAGGAATGTTGCCAATTGTTACATTATCTAATATCTATTTTAAAAATATCTTAACATAATAAGAACAAAATATCAAAAGACAACTGAAAAGTTTATTTAATAATTTCTCAAACTAAATTACGAAAAACTTCTTTATACACTACATTTATGACTTCATTTGTTATTTTTCCATCATCATTGTAAGCCAAAATCTTCACTCCTTTTCTATTTGTAACCCGTGAAAGAGTAACATACAGTTGTCCATGAGTGAACACTGATTTCTTCAAAATAAATCCCACATGACTCAATGATTGACCTTGACTTTTATTAATGGACATGGCAAATGAGACAACGATAGAAAATTGTCTTCGTTGGAATTTAAAAGGTATTCTTGTATCAGATGGAGTCAATATCATTCTTGGAACAAACAATTTTTCTCCTGCCATTTTACCTGATAAAACCTTAGCTTCAATAACTCGATTTTCAAATCTTGTGATGATCAGCCTTGTGCCATTACATAATCCTGATGATTGATCTATATTTCTCAATAACATTACTGGTACACCTACCTTCAATGTGATTGAGTGATTTGGAATTCCCGAACACTTAATACTATTTAAAAATTCTGGTGTATGTACATGCTCCAATGCTGAAAAAGAATGATCAAACATACAAACTGAATCTGAACTTAAATATGTCTTTTCAGGATTATGATTAAGACAAACCATATATTCATTGATTGTCTCTACCATGTCGAGAGTCGGAGCAAAAATCGTTCTTTGTTGGAGGTAATTTATATCACCAGAATGACTGAAAAAATCAGAATATATACTCTCTACAATTGTCGATATTGTGTCATCACAATCATTAATGAGAAGATCATTAGGGATTTGAATTGTTTCGATGCCATCAATAGAGCTTCCAATATTACCATCACTTATTGCCAAAATCCAATTAGAAAAATTGGTCAAGTCTTCCAGATGTGTGCCTATAAAATTACCTTGCAATCTCATATTCTTTGTTAGCCTTAAGACTTTACAATGGATCCATAAATCTGAAGAATTTAAAGTGGCATTAACAATATCTTGCCTAGCTCCTCTTGTAATGACGGACAAAATCTGTCTGAAGTCACCACCAAAAATAATTATTTTTCCTCCAAAAGGTTTATCTAAACTGGATGTGTTCTTAAACCTAAGGATATCTCTTAGAGTTTGATCAAGAGCTTCAAAATAATATCTATGCATCATTGGTCCCTCATCCCAAATAATCAGCTTTGCTTTGACAATTAAATTTGCAAGAGGACTACCTTGCTTTATATTCATGTTGCATCTTCAGTTGGATTGAGAGGAATCACAAATCTCGAATGAGATGTTCGACCTCCTGGTAATAAAAGAGATGCAATGCCACTTGATGCAACAATTAACACAATATCTCCTCTAGATCGTATGCCCGAAGACAAAGTCCTCCAAATAAAAGTCTTTCCAGTTCCTCCATGACCATATAAAAAGAACAACCCACCTTTGTCTTCATTCACTGCTGTCATTATTTCAACATAAACTGACTTTTGTTCAGTTGTCAAGTTCATTAATAATTGTTGATGTTCCTTCAATAAAGAGCTCTTGTTATAACGCAATTCATCACGAATTAATCTATTGGCATTGTCCACTTCTTCCTCATTGTAAATAGGTGTTGACATAGTTGGAAAATCTTGGAAACTTCTTCCGATTGGCATTGTCCACTTCTTCCTCATTGTAAATAGGTGTTGACATAGTTGGAAAATCTTGAAAACTTCTTCCGTAACTTTTCAAAACCTTTTTCAACTTTTGCAAACAACGATTTCTCAATTCATCATCTGTCATCTCTGCCTCTAAAAGAACAAAAATATCATGAAATTTGAATGATAATACAATGCATTACCTGTGAAATCTCACAAATAAAGTTTGGAGAGATTATATTGACTATGCAAATCTTACAACTACCTCATAAACATAGAGAGGTTTTTGGAAGACCCTCGATTAAAAGATATCAACCCCAAAAGAAAAAAATGATACATATAGAATAACGACTAAAATGAAAAATAATGACAATTTTACAAATATATCAACCCTAAAATCACAGGATACATATTCTTTTTTATCAGGAAGATCACAAGATATATGTTTAGACACATGCAAATTATAACGAAGAAAAAAAGGTCAATAATTCATGATTTCACAATCGTAGATCCCTTTGATTTTAAATCCAAAACCTCTGAAGCAAAAATACCAAAATCCATCAATAGCATCTGCATATGGTACTAACTTGTGAAATCTTTAGAATGCTTTTCTTATGTTCCCTTTTTGGTAAGTCTCAATGTTAGGTCTTTCTCTTCACTAAAAACTACAACATACCTCCTAGACATTTCTACATACTCTAAATAAAATTATGAGATCCTAGGAGCGATTGAACAATAACATATATACTTCAAGTTAGATATGAAGTATACACTTTGAGTAAAGAAATCTGAATGATAATCTATATAAAAATATCATATCTATATATTTATACAATAACATTTGATTTTATATAAACTTTTAGTTATAGTCTTAAAAAAAGGGATAAACTTTTAGTTATGTTAGTTGTTTTAAGTTTCAATATTTATACCTGGATTTGAAAGTAGTACTCTTTCTTCATGGAGGATATCATCGGACAATAATTGCCATGTTAATTGCCAAACATATTCTGGACGTGACATCGAATTGGAAAATAACAACATAGCAAATAATTGTCTAAGATACGATGACATTCTCCAGTCACTTGCTTCCTTTGTAGCATCAATATACTCTTTATCATCATCTAATAAACCAAGCGCATAACATGCGTCTCTGAAAGTGGTGTGGGTACGATTATTAATTATTTTAAGATCCTCGTAGCATGTTGCACCTCTAATGACATTCAACAATAATCTGAGATAATATAACTCACCGCTTCCGAGTGGAACAAAGAAGATCCTCCCAATAGAAAATGTAGAAGTTTTTCTTCTCTCCCATTTTTTTATTTTTTGTTTCCATACAAACTTGAGAGGAAATTCTGCATAAGTTAATACTCTAGCTTCAGGGAATATTTTATTTGCCTCAAACCAACTTAAGAACATAGATTCTTTTACACTTGGTCTATTGGCAACATCATCAATTGGATCAGAGAATATGACATTTTGTTCATCTTTAAGATGAAATGCTAGTCTTTCCACCGGAGGTTCTCTATGGTGAATCAGAAATCCAAATATCCTCCAAGAAACTTCACATGGTGATATATATCGACAATCATAATACATGTTGATTTCATCCACATTTGATGAATCTTCCTTATTGACACTTTGAGAAAAAGCAACAGTGACACGATCATGTCCCTTATTAACATACTTAAATAAGTACTTAATAGATTTTGATTGATTACACCATTCCACATTAATATGAGCACCATACTTTAATAATAAGAATCGATTATGTGGCATTACATACCTGTTTTAATTCAATAAGTAAATAAATAAAAGTATACCATATAAATCTAAAAAATATCAAATTAAAGAGAGAGAACTTTGAAAATTAGTAAATAAAATTCAAATATATGTGTAACTATGTTTAATTTATTACTTCAAATAACTATTTTTAACAGACCAATGATATATCTTGCATCACTCCATAATTATTCATGGGCACCTTCTTTTAATAATAAAAATCGTATATGCAACACTCTATTACTTCAAATAACTATTTTAGTAGATCAATGATATATTTTACATCACTCCACAATTATTCATGAGAATTATTTTTTAATAATAAAAATTAATTATGTGGTACCCTACCTGTTGTCCAAGTCAATACCATCTTTCTTGATAGTTTTGCCGTCATCCCTTCTTCTGTAAATAGGATAACCATCTTCATCAATTGTGGTTGATTGAACAATTTTTTTTAGCAAGTGTTTTGTACATCTACCATTCTGCATGCAAGGAGAATAATTTCTAGCAGAACCACACGGATCATGCATCATGAATGATTGCACTGCTTTATAATAATGAGGATCAATCAATTCATCTGATATTTCTGTCGAAATAATTTTATCAATATCTTTGACATTTGGATATTTATTTTGCTCATGAAGAAAAAGTAAGATGTGAGCATGAGGCAATCCTTCTTTTAATAATAAAAATCGTATATGCAACACTCTATTACTTCAAATAACTATTTTAGTAGATCAATGATATATTTTACATCACTCCACAATTATTCATGAGAATTATTTTTTAATAATAAAAATTAATTATGTGGTACCCTACCTGTTGTCCAAGTCAATACCATCTTTCTTGATAGTTTTGCCGTCATCCCTTCTTCTGTAAATAGGATAACCATCTTCATCAATTGTGGTTGATTGAACAATTTTTTTTAGCAAGTGTTTTGTACATCTACCATTCTGCATGCAAGGAGAATAATTTCTAGCAGAACCACACGGATCATGCATCATGAATGATTGCACTGCTTTATAATAATGAGGATCAATCAATTCATCTGATATTTCTGTCGAAATAATTTTATCAATATCTTTGACATTTGGATATTTATTTTGCTCATGAAGAAAAAGTAAGATGTGAGCATGAGGCAATCCTCGTTTCTGAAACTCAACTGTATAAATTACTGAATAAAAAGAAAATTAGAATAGCATATAGTTAAAATTCACATTTAAGCATACTAACTTAGAATAGTTTTTAAAAAAATATGTGAAGGAGCAATTGAATATACCTGCTTTTACTCTACTAAAAATTTGATTATCTCGCAAGTCCTTTATTAATCGATCCAATTTGATTTTAAAAATTCTGGATAAAACATCTGGACGATCCTCAGGGGTTAAACCCCTACTTTTAATAAATCTATAAATTTCTGGCCACTTTGAATTGCAAGTAAATGTGATGAAAAGATCAGGATAACCATCCTATTTATATATTGCCATAGCATCTTGATAATTTTGAAGCATGTATCGTGCACCCCCTGTAAAGCTTGCAGGTAGAATTACTCTTTTTCCCTGAGAAGATGGATTAATTTCTCCACGTAAAAGTGCATCTTCTAACCCTTTATACGAGATCTCAATCTCTTTTGATTAAACCTAATATACTTCAATCGAGAAGATTCGATCATTGTATATGGGTCAACCAAGAATTGTTGAAATAATCTTCTTGAAGACAAAATCGTTGGAACTTCATCCTTCCTATCTTGAATTTTGTAAGCAAAATATTCTTGGATGCTAACACGTTGTCTTCCTCCAATTGTTTCATCATATCCATCAAAAGAAATATCCTCTCTATAACCATCTTCACCATATGGAAAAAGTAAAGGATATTGCAAGATTAAATATGCTGCATTTAGTTCATTAATCCTTTGTAGTTTTCCAGGCTGACTTTCAATAATAATATCTCTGTCACATCTAGATAGTTCAAAATCTCCAACTACCAAAGCAGCTACTTCTGAAACTGATGGTAAATTGTATCTTCTTCCATCAGTGCCTCTTTTGCCTATTAACCTAAGTTTAATATTGGAGCTTCTGTCCTCTTGAAATCTATCTCTTACCATTCTGAATGTCTTAACTAAAACATTGTGGCAATCAAGCATTTGCTTAAGATCATTAACAATCTCAGCATGAAGTTTATTTATATTTTGACCTTGACTGCAAAAATAAATGTTGCCGTTTATCTAAAATATTATGTACATTTTATAATTCAGTAATGATAAAAACACTAACCTCACAGCATGAATTCTGTTTTGCACTTCATTTTCTGTGTCATAGATATATAGTTGCGCAAATTTTGAAATAGATCCCTCAAGTAGCAATAAATTTTCAATTTTATGATAGTTTTGTCCAGATAATTTAAATATTCTTGGTCCTTGTGTTTGATTGACAGATGCATCAATCTTTCCTCCCATAGATGTAAATGAGAACATAGAATTATAATTCCTAATATTCTCCTGAAAGTGATTGCTTTTAGAACCTACATAAAAATATGTAATGGATAATAAATAACTATATAAAATACATATATTTTTTTTATAATAACCTTAAAAGAGATTTTCTCTAACCCGATTCAAATAATAATTTTCTTAGAATTTGAGGAGGCTCGACTGACTTTGGCAACTTTATCTTTCCACGACCACAACACAAAGAGTACACAAGTCTTTTAGAATTATAATGCTTGTTGATTCTTTCTTCATACCAAAAATATGCTCCACAATTTTTACATTCATAAGTAGCATCTCCAATATCCCAGTAATCTATATTAACCAAAAAATAAATAAATAAAAGTCTCTATTTTTATTATTTCTTACTCAATTACTTTTAAATATAAAAAATTAAAATAGTGCTCACCTTCACAACAAACATCTCCGCAATTGATGTCATTGTCTAAAAATCAGAAGTGAACGAAGTAAGTGGTAATCAACATACCATTTCAACTACCAGTCTTGAAAAAAATTATTATTGTTAATCTTAGTTTCTATGCACTTACCTTCAAAATGATCTTCATCTTCTTCACCTGCTATTTATGTAATAAATTATATAAATTAAAATATAATTATTATGAATATCAATATTTCTATAAATGAATTTTACATCATAAGAATATTTTTTTTAATATGTTCAAGTCACAAGATTGTATTGGGACATTCTAGACATAATTTTTAACATTATTCATTTTTTTGGGACAAATAACATTTTGTTACAATGTAAAATAGTTCAATAAAAAAATTAAAGAACATCATATCTCATTTATTAAGTTTACCTCTATCGCAGGGAGCATAATTTAAATCAGGCAGTTGTTCTTGATCTTGATTTTGAATATCTGTGACAAAAAAAAAAAGCTCAAAATGAGTAATTAATAACTTGAAGTAAAGTTAATATCTTTTTTAATTTAGTAACAATTTCTTTTTCAAAAAGATATGAGTAACTCACCAAAATGACTTGGGATGTAGCAATGTTGAAATTTTTATTTCCACATTGCATATTGAAAATACTTGAATTAGTAAATTCATTCCCATAAATTTCTTTACCCTTCTTCTGCTTTGTATTTGAGGGCAAACAACTTTGAAAATCTATCATTATTTAAAAATAAAAATATTATTTAATAATTTGTGCTAGTTAAAATATTAAGTGGCCTCTTTATAATAATATGATCAATTTTTTATGATGAAAATGTGAAAAAAATAAAATATTACCATCATTAATTTCTGTACAATTTAAATTCAGCGATGTAACTTGACTTGAATCTGTAATCTCATTGAGTAATGTGTTTTTACCTTTCTTCCGCTTCGTATTTACGGGCAAACAACTATCAAAATCTGTCATTAACCAATTAAAACTTTCAAAACAACATAAAGTCTAGATCTTTCAGATAAATCTAGACAATTTGATACAAACTTAAAATTAGGATCTAAAAATTGCTAACCATCTCTCAAATTTCTTAGCGGAAGGTAGTTTGAGTGATGTGAAAGTAATTGTTAAGAAGAAATCTGGCCAAGTCTCATCATGGGAACATTAAGTGGCAATGTATAATTTTGAGACAATGTAATTGATGCAGCATGCTCCTTTGTTATATTTTCATCCATTGTATGCATTCTGAACATTCTAATACCAAGACTCAATTTTAATTTCTCAGAAGTTTGATGTGGTGTCCTATTAATTGACATGTTTGAGTTCAACACATTTTCTTGTTGCCTCAACTCATTAATATCATCACTTGAAAATACCTTTCATTTCTCAACTGGACAACTGTTCTTAAATGTTTTTTGATGACGATAAGCATGTTGTACATGTAGAATGATATAAAAAGATATATAAATTTATCTATATTGAAACTAACCATTTGTTATATCACATAGAGGCTGAAGAACTCTTCTTCCCTTTTCGATAATGTTTTCTCCGTCATACGTGGCATCAATAGTCGCTGTAGAGAATATGTAGATATGTGTGATGATATTCAATTAAAAAAATACAAATCAAGTAACGCCTATATATAAAGTATATAAGTGATTTTTTATTGCATAGAAGTTGTAAATCTAATTAGCAGATTTAACAAACTTCCTCAAATTAACAGACCTAAAGATATATAAAATTAACTATAAATATGTTTTGTATTACCTATAATTATATAGTCACTGTTTATTATTCTGATATATAATTTCAAGTGCAATATATCAAAAGTAAGGATAAATATATAAAAGTTGAATGTTGCTATTAAAGTTCATACCTCTGTCATTGGATGTGTATTTAGCTCGTTTTTTATTTCTTATGCAGATTCTATTTATTCTTGAAAGATTGTTTCTGTGATTTTCCATTTCTAAGTGTTGATGAAGCAAGATTCATATGAGGATTACAACCATAGGAAATTTGAAATTGTAATAAACAAAAAAAGGTGTCCAAATATTTATGAATTTTAGTCTCCTTGTAAAAGTAGAAAAGTTAAGTTATGAAGCATTTCATAATATCTGTTAGTTTCTTTAAATTTCAAAAGTCAGCCTTATCTTGCAATTGTATAAATTATTTTATTTTTATAAAGAGCAGATGATGTTTATTAAAAATTGTGAATTAGGACTAAACTTAATTGGAAGGGATATCTCAATTTTTAATTATCTCAGAACTCTACTATGTACTGTTTGGGAGTCTATGTTTAGTCATATTTTTTTACACCTATTATTTTCTCATGACGTTACAAAGTTTTTCCTCCTCGTGCTCTCTCTAACTCATAATCTACTCATAATCATTAGATGCGACGGTTTGATTGTGGGGACTGTTTAGTTGACATTCCATACAGGAAAGTTGATTATATACAGTTGTGGGGGGGGAGGGGGGAGGGGGTAGCATTGGTAAATGTCTAGTATCTTGAACTTCTATCAATCCTTGATTTACTATCCAAGATTTTGATGTTTGATCATATTTACAGGCATGTATTTAATTAGTTGTAAAGTCATTTAAGCAACATAAATTATATCATTAATTTCACATTTTGAATAAGGGAACTGAACATTATCCCTTACTGTTTTTGGCTCAGCATATATGCTACTCAAATGTCAAACATTCATATTCTCACATTTTAGGTTTGGAACTTCTGAGATGTTCATGTTTACTTATAGATATTAATTGAGTTTCAAACCATGGACCATTTGGCTTGCAAGGATCCCTCTGTCGATTATGTATACCTATATATCTCTTTGTTTATATGATTGTTGGAAAACTTTTTTGTGACTAAGAGGAAAACCCAGAAGAATCTGCTTCTGAGTTTACAATGTTACAGCTGAAGAAGAAGATATATTCTGATGCCACTGAACATGTAAGTAATCTTTGTTCCTACACTAATTGAATTAAAACTCCTTTTATATTGATGAGAAAGAACTCAATATTGAAAGTGTTGCACACGTGATAATTTAATTTGATCTATTTTTGCTTTAATTGGTGAGTTCAATTCCATGTTGATTATTAATTTATTATAATTTGGTAATTATTTTTTAAATTTTCTTAAACCTAAAAAGGTTAAACAATAAGATTTAAAAAAAAGGTGAAATAAAAACGTAGAAGGAAAAATGAGGAAACATCTCCACCCTCTATCATGATTTTTAATTTCTTATTTTACTTTATAAATTATCTTTCCATGTTGAATAAAAAAGGAAAAATAATGCATATTTTCTTTCATTGATAACAACACAGTATATACAATTCAGCAGTTGTTTATCTAACAAATTTACTACGTAAATTTAGCATGTAAAAGAAAAAAGTAATTTGAACAACAAATTGTAATTCATAAAATTGAATTCGATTGAATCAGGTGAATGGCATCATTAAAACATTTCATCCATAATAAAAGAAAATAAATTCTAAAAAAATAAAAATAAAATCTTATTCAAGTCTCGTTAATGATTCGAGACTTATGCAATTTTCTCCTTTTTAATGACTTTATTGACCACCTTGCTGCTAGAGAGTTGTGCATTGGGATCATCATCAACTTCTATAATAGATAATTCACACTCCGATCTGCTTCTCTTGACAGGGGTACTTAGAATTGAGCTCACGTCATTCTCAGCCACAGAATCCTAAGAATTCAAAAAAAAAGAAGTTATGTAGGTAATGTCTCTTTCTGAGTTTTACAAATCTCTCTATATATATAGATAGATATATAAGTGCATGTCAAGATTACCGTTAAATCATTATCTCCAGATGTGAGTTGTTCATTATTGAAATTTGAATACTATCAAACCAACAAAAAAATTATCAATAATTATAATTCAATATAATAGATTATAATATTAACTAACAAATTCAACATAAATAGCATACAATGCTTGTATCTTCACTCCAAGAACGACGATACTGCTTGATGAGATCCTTATCTTCACTATACTTAAGAACAACATAAACTTCATCATGTTTGTCTATGTTGTCTCTCTTAACGGACATTTTAAACATGAAGTCTTTATCCAAAATGTTATCCATCTCCATTGGATAGGAATATACATCGGCATCACCAGAATTCTAAAATTGATATTAGTATTAGAAGTGGTAAACAAAAAAAAAGGTTTCAACTAATAATAATTTTACCTTAAGCAATTCCTCTTTTAATTCATTGGCAGTTTTTCCTATGAGTTTTGTTGCAAGTGGGTCCCAAAGAAGTAGAGAAATAAATTCAGCGTCATTTTTTATCCTCATTTCTAATCTATACCTGTAAAAAGCTTTTGATTAAAGCTTTATATATTATTACAAAATATAATTTATGTAAAATAAATTATTATCAAATCTATGAATTGCAGAACTCTCAAGGCGTTGACATTTTTTACAATAATATTTATTGTCAAGCTCGTCAACCCCTTTACTGCAATTCTTGCAACTCAAATATGACCATTTCTTATCAAGATCTATATGTAGTATGGTCGCAACAACATAGAAACTCCCTTCCTATATTAAAATAACACAAAGTTAGAAAAATAAACACCAAACATACTATAATTTAATAACTAAATTAATAAAATTGTCTACTCACATCCATACACTCAACTAATTGCTTAATAGTTTTAACTTCAACTGTTCCGGAAGTCAATTCATCTGAAATTGAATAACTACGTTGAAAGGATATCTGACTAATCCTTTCGAATTTATCGCCACGAACTGCTTCCATCCTGTATGTATTGAAGTTTGTTAAAAGATGGAATACATAATAAGATTTTAAATTTACTAAAAGATATAAATGAAAGATAAAAAGTATGATAAACCTGGAAATAAGATCCTCAACTTCAGGCAGTTGAGGATTAATCCACAGTTTTGATGTGGTCCAAGAATTACGTACAAAATATTTGCCTGCATTTATATAAATATTTAATCACATATTGAATAATACACAAAATAAAACTTAATATACTCATGTAAGTTGAAAACCTTTAAACTTGTGAGCCTGTATGAGTTGCATAACCACAATAAGAGATTTATTGGTAGATTCGTTCAAGTGGGGATGAATTTGTTCTACGAATTCCCCCCAAAAAGTAGCTTCAATATTGTTGTTTCTACATGAAAATGGATAATTTAATCATATAAATATTAAACAAATTTAAAAAATATAAATAATTATAATCATGATTCAAATCTTACTCATGATCTTGGAGTTTCAAATTCATAAAAGCACTGGACTTATCACCTTATTTGTGTTCTTGTATAGGTCCATAAGTAACAATCTCTCCTATGATATTTATCATAGAGATAAAATGATAGCATGGGATAAAGTTATGAAAATGTTCAAATTAAATAAAATATTGGAGAAATAATTACCAAATAATTTTGTCTCATCAACATCAACTTGATTTATCAAATGATCAAATGGACGAAATTTGAAAATAGTTTGATCAAAGCCTTGGTAATCTGTCTTCTCAATCGATGTTCTATGGGTACACATTAACTTCAGTTTGTGATTGTTGGTTTTGAACTTCAATTTATATGGCTCAACAACAAAGTTTTTCATGAAATATATCCCCAACTCCTGAATAAGCGGTTTGAATCTAGTGATATTGCATTTTCCAATGGATGCCTGAATACGATCTCCCTAAAAACAAAAACATATAATTATTAGCTGAGATTATATTATAAAGCATTGAAATCTATGTTATCGATATATATAGTAAAATATAATTGAGCTATATATGCCTTCTCATCCTGCAAAAGCATCTCCAATGAGGATACATTATTAGGATTTTCACGTTCTGAAATCTCCCACAGTCGTATTATGCAAACTTTTAACTTCCATTGCATTTTCATACTCGATATGTCATTAATAAAGTCAATTTTAGTAGACATATTTTGAAGTACCTAGTGAACTTGTATAGTAAAATTAAAATAAATAACAATCAATACTTTTTAATCTTATCTTTTTAGCTAAAGAGTTCAAACAAACTTTTAAAATATTTCATTAATTTTATCACTATTGTTTCGTGTTTTAAAAATAGGACTCTTTTCAAATTTTCACATTTTTGAGTTACTGTATCTTTATTTTAAATTGAAAAGTAAAAACACTAATAGATTCAAAAAATAATGATATAAAAATCGAAGATATGAATTTCTCTTAGTAATGATATAAATAATGATATAATTAATGGTTCAAAAAATAGTGTTAGTATTTTATCAGATCTAATTAGGATTCCTTTTCGATAAATTAGGAATTAGATATCTTAGATATAAAAGTCCAATTAGAACTCTTCAGTGCGTAAACTAATTAGAATTCTTTAGTGTGCCAACTACTATTTTAATAATATTTTTTAACATTTTAATTTTTATTGTATTTAGGTCTGTTGTATTATTTTTTAATATTTTAATTTTTATTGTATTCTTTAGGTCTGCTGCTCCACTTTTTGAATGCTCATCTGCGGATTCAACATCAAATAATAACGTTTTCAGCTCTCGAATAAATGTTTGAATAATTTTTTTTAGGCTATGTATTAAGTTATCATCATTTTGTGCATAGTATAGAATCCTTGTTAATTATAGATAGATAAATGAGTCCAACTGAAATTAAAAGAATTAAAATCTTTTATTACATGATATGTTGACTTTGTCTTAAAAATTACCAAGTGACTTTTTCATAGCTTGCCACTTGGCTTCACCACATGCAAACTTTTCTCCTTTATTATATATATAGATAGATAGATATGTAATTTTCCCATAATTATTTGTATTAATAATAATTTATTTGGTACACTTTGACATGCTATGTATAACTTATGCATTAGTTATACATTCCATTGTATATTAAAGAGTGCATTACTAATATCATAGATTTCTACGTATTCGTAATACAAAGATTTGAGTACATGCATTAGCATGATTAAAGATCCAATTGTCCCTCAAATATTTTTTTACATTTTTTCCACCATAAAAGTGGAGAATATCTTTTTAAATAAATTTTTTAATGCAATGCATGCTATTTTTAATGCATCAAACTATCTATAATTAATGCAAGCATAACTAATACATGCATTACTAATGCAAATATTATTAATACACTCTGTTTTTATATTCTTCAAAAATCACCACTGTTTCAAAATATTACAAAAATTTCTCCTTTTTATATTTATCTGTCTAAATTATGATACATGACTCTTCATATTTCTTCCTATATGACACACTAATAATAACCTTACGGTGTCTATTCTCCCACTATCGACTTCACGCCTACTTTATTGAAAATTGTTCTCATTAATTGTCAATTCTATGAAATAACTACTCATTAACTATGAACTCATTCTTTGAACCCTTCTAATGAACGCATCTTTATTTGATTTATTTTGCTTTTCTTCATCCTAGTTCTTCAATTTTTAGTTGTATTATGTTGATTTCTTAGTTTTTTTTGTTTTCGCCATTATATATGGATACAACCCATCTTTTAGTGTAGGTATTACTTAAATGATAAAACTCACAAAGATGTTCTATCTCAAGCCGAAGTTGTTCTTCAAATTGATGTTCTCACACATTCCGAGCAACCCAATCGATCAGGGTACATTCATCAAACTGAAGAAATTCCTCAAAATGATGAAGCTCCTCAAAGTAAAGTTGTCCCGAGACGTGATTTTGATTCTCAAGAGAAAGGGTATCGCGAAAGATGATTTGATTGATGTTGTTTGAGTAACTATCTGCTTAAAATATCTTTTGATACCTTGAAAATTCTATTGATTTTTTGTCCTTAGACTGTCGATTACAAGACTGTTGATTACAAAACTCATACATTCTATAGGGATTGTTTGTTTAATTCCCTCCAAATAGATTAATTTTGTTTCTCCAGCCTTGTATAACATCTATCTGTTTAATTAACTTATTCAACACTCGCAAATTTATCCTGTTATAATATTTTGGTAAGTACCATATATCATATATAATATCATGTAAAAAATATCACATATCATATATAATATAATGCAATAAGTATCATGTATGTCTATACCATGCATCATGTATAATACATCATATTCAAAGTATCATCTATCATGTATAATATATTATACAGTATTCATAAATACCTATCTGTCACGACTCGGAAGGGGGCCTAGATGTAACATGGTGAAGGAGAACCCGAAAGTCCTCGATCAAGCCATCATAGCATCATCACACACATCATCAATTCGGAAGAGTGGAAAGATAAACACATAACACATAATTCTAGGGGAAATGAGGCTTTGGACTCAAGCTATGAGGATGTTGCCGGGAATGGGATGAGCATGAATCACATAACACATAACAAATATTTCTAAGGGGCGGGTAAGTAGGACTCAAGTTATGGGGGCATACCGGGTTAGAAAACTTTTCATATAAGCACATTCCCAACATTCGCAAGCCCATAAATATAATCATAAGCATAATTGAAAAATCATTTCCATAACATAATCCAATAGTCATGGCATCCCAATAAAAACATAATACAACGTGCAAGAGTCTAACATGTCCAACATAGACTCTACATAAGATAGAGCGGGGCCTCGACATAATCCGGGCTCACCCTCAAGTTATAAAGAAAGAAAGTAAAAATAATACAAGGAAGAGAAAAGTGGATATTGCCCTTGGACAAAGGGATCACCACAAGCAATTAGCTTTAAGGAGATCACTCGTCGTTCAACGGTAGATAGAGGTCGTCGCCAGTCCCTACATGGTTAGAACATGTAGACAAGAGTATGGGTTAGCACAATAA
>JBCEWC010008415.1:0-20004 GCA_038996855.1 Solanum aculeatissimum | reverse complement strand
TTAAGAGAGAGTGTAGGAGAGTTTGAATGGATGAATGAGGGTTTGGGGGATGATTTAGGGGTTTAGGATACCTTAAGTGACGAAAAGGGGGCTTAGGGAAATATTAAATCACGAAAATACCATTAATAAACCAAAACTTTTCACTAATCACAGTGCCCAAATGGCTGCTAAAGTGCCATCAAATGGTCCCATGGTCCGTTCAAGTTACCGTTTGGATGCACTTAGCCAAATGTTTCCACAAACTCTCTGAGGACTTTCTATTACACTTCACGAACAACCAAATGGACCGTCTAAGGTGAGACATCCTATGTAACCTACCGTATGACCTCCCTTAAACTCAAAAACCTCAGCCAAGCCATGGCCTAGCCACTGCCTTACTCAACGAGGCAGCAAACAGCCCGTCAAAGCTCAAACGGTCCGTTTGAGGAACCGTTGACCTACACTTAGCTTAGGGGTGGATACATGTCATCCCAAGCTCACTGTGACACCACACGACACCCTATATGGACCACTCAATGTTTCACGGTCCGTGCAAATGTCCTTGGCTATTTTTCTGAGCCTATCTCCAATGGCTTCCAAATTTTAGACAGTCTCACTGTTTGGGCCATATCTCCCTCATCCGATATCCAAATTTAGTGACACCACTTGTGTTGCAAAGCTAAAACAAATATATTCAATGTGATATTTTGTGGGTAATATGTTTAATCCCACATAAAAAGTTATGATTATTTGAAGTTGACTGTCAAACATGTCCCTCTAGGCCACTAACTAGCCCAATTTGTATTCGTCCACTTAAACACAACCCGTGGCCACCAAAACTCCTACATGGCTTTTATTACATCATAGAATGCCAACCATAAGTATATTTCAAAACATTTCAGGTTGTTACACAAGGTATTGGACGAATGTGGCAACGACATTGCTTCATTGTATTATCAATAATTATTGTTAGTTAAAGAAACTCCCTAATGAGTTAGCATATTGAGCTATTGATGATATTGAGATCATTATGATGTTGATACTATGATATAATTGTGATCATGCACATTGTATCTCTTATTATTTGTGCATTGATACTTATGATGGCTACGATCGAGATTGAGTAAGGTAATATATGGGTTGGTGGTCGAGGTATTTACCAGTCAAGCTGAGGTAATATGTTGATGATTCGAGCTAAGTTTTGGATAGGTCGAAGGTATCTTCTGGCCGGGTGAGCATTAGCCTAGGTCATGCCGGTAATGTTCATATATACATGGTCCATATGTGGGCCCCATGGGTTCCATCTAAGGCAGCCATCTGATTAGTTAATGTGTATTCTAGGAAAGATTTGCATCACAATTATTTGACATTGCATCACATTATGTACATCTCATGGCATTCCCTCTATATTATATCACATCCGACTTATATTAGTTGTATATTCATTATAAGATTGTATACTTAGTGTATTACTGATATGAGTAATTATTGGATCTATTAACTTGAGTATTGAGATTTTACGCCAGGAGATTAGTACATCTATATTACTATGATATGTATATTATATTTAGTTGGGACTTTTTTGAGTGCAAGGTTGTAGTTCGGCAAGTTATGGTTGGGGGTTAAGGAGTTACTTGTGTACTTCATTTCTTTACTTTAGGTTAGTTCCTTTTTGCTGAGTACCCTACTATTTGGTGCTCATCCACTTGCTATATTTTGTAGGTTGTGAGCCTGGTCCACCTTGCTAGCTTCTCTGATTACATTAGATCGAGCTTTAGATCTATCGAGAGGTAGCGACTTATTTCTTCTGTAGACCTTCAAAGATACTACTATTATATTTTGTTCTATTTGAGGACTAGATATTATGACATATATTTAATTTGAGTATTCTATACTTAGAGGCTTGTCCATGTGACCTCAAGCACATTATAACATATATTTCATTTGAGTATTCTATGCTTAGAGTCTTGTACATGTAGTGTCAATCCTTGGAATGGTTGTATTTTATTTTCAACCATATATCTATCTTATTAGAATATTATCTTCCACTTCAATTTTTATTGTTATGTTTTTGGGACATGCGTTGACACGTCTTGCTGGGTTAGGTGAGTGTTATCACACCCGGATTATGGGTAGTGATAATTTTTTATCAAAGCCCAAGGTTCATAGCTCTCACATGTGTACAAGCCTAGTCTAGTAGAGTCTTGAAGATCAGTGTAGAGACATCCATTGCTTATCATTGAGAGGCTATGAAGTTTGTTAGGAAACTCTATTTTGCTTCATTCTGATCCATTAGTGTGTGGGTTTTGGACTAGTACTAAATGTTTATCGTTCCTTTTGACAGATGGCGAAGACAAGAGCTACTCCTGGAATAGGATGAGGGGAGGTCATCACTGATATTTCTATTAAGACCCCAACTAGGGGTAGAGCACATGCCTGCGGACAAGTTAGGGGCCATGGACAAGGAGTCGCACCAGTGAGAGACTATGATCGTGGTATCTCCCCTAAGTCAGTTATGGAGCCTACATAGGAATAGGTTCCACATGAGTTTGTTGCAGCGCCACTACTTTAGGATGTATTTTTGGGAGTTTCAAGAGTGCTAGAGAATTTGGGACAGATTGGTAGCCCAGTTGACACTTCTAG
Source organism: Solanum aculeatissimum (assembly GCA_038996855.1). Lineage (NCBI taxonomy): Eukaryota > Viridiplantae > Streptophyta > Magnoliopsida > Solanales > Solanaceae > Solanum > Solanum aculeatissimum. The sequence continues at coordinate 17,382 of JBCEWC010008415.1, read as the reverse complement.
TACTTCACAGACTTGGTTGGGTTTTAGCCCTTAGATTAACAGCAAACCCCTGTGACCTATGTTCAGGTGGAGCAATAACTAGTAGCTGCAATTATTGAGATTCCACCAGTAGCTGCCCTAAATAATGATGAGCAATAGAGGTACGAGAGGTTTAGGAAGATGTGACCCTATCTCAAATTCAAGGTGGGAAGACAGAGGATGTACATGAGTTTCTAACCACTTGTAAAGATCTACTGGATTTTGTGGGACTAGCAGAGACATATGGTTTGAGATATGTCACCCTCTAGCTTTGTCGGCCAACCAAGGAGTGGTAGAGGACTTATACAAGATCCCTTCTAGTTGGGTCTCCTCAGATGACTTGTGGTGTGTTTTCAGATACATTCTTTGATTAGTTTTTTCCTTGGAGTGTCCATGAGGAGACCTGATTGAGATTTGAATGTTTGAGCAAGCGCACCAGGACAATTTTAGAGTATAAGGTTCATTTTTTTTATTTGGTCTATCATAGTACAGTTATACTTCTGACTGAGGCGGAGAGTGTTCGCAGGTTTATGAGAGGGCTTATTTTTCAGATTATACAATCAATATGTTAGGTATCTAGAGATAGGCTTTATTTCAATTGGTTGTTAGTGCTTCCAAGTAGGTGGAGTTGATGCAGAAAGACGTTTTAGGACCATAAAAGGTTTTGTACTTTAGGACAGTACTTAGGTGCCTCATTAGCGGGAAGAGGTATGACCAGAGAAGGAGGTTAATTTCATTATTATAAGGTTCATGCAATCTTTCCAGCTTTAGAGCGAGGACGAGGGCCCCATGATTCCTAAAAATTTATGCTCAGAGTTCATCTAGTTCCAGTAAAGGCCTACAGGCTAGGGAGAATACAACATCCCTCCTGCTCATTCACAACATTGGTTCACCCTAAGATCTTTCTTTGGGTGTGGATCTTCTAACCATATGATTTTACAGTGTCCAAGAAAGACTTATTATGCGCCCCACCATTCATACTCCACAACACTCGTTCGAGATTCGGTACCACCAGCTAGAGGCTCAACCTTACAAACTAGGGGCTGAGGTAGGGATCAGCCTGATAGAGGTAGGTATGCTGGTGGCAGGAGAGCAGGTGATATTTCTACTCATTAAGGTGGTAGAGGGTAAACTTCTTTGAGTGGAGGTCGAGGTGCCCATTACTATGCCTTCCAAGGTAGATCCAAGGTTAAGTCTTACAATGCTATAATCATAGGTATTGTTTCGGTTCGCCATCAACCTACATCTATCCTATTTGATCCTGGGTATGCTTATTCTTATATGTATGCTTATTTCTTCTTAGGGTTTGAGTTTCCTTGTGATTCTATGTCTATGCCTGTACATGTTTTGACCCTAGTAGGAGTGCACTTAGTGGTGGATCGGGTGTACTGATCTTGTCTGGTTACTTTGGTGGTCTATAAGACTTAGGTAGAGTTGATTATATAAGATATGGTAGATTTTGATGGTATCTTGAGTATGGATTGGCTATCTTCGTATTGTGATATTCTTAATTATTATGCCAAGACCATTACCTTATTCATGTCAGATAGATCGAGGACTGAATAGAGTGGTTCAAAGGGTTCCTATCCTAGTAAACTGATATCTTATATTCGGGTCCAAAAGTTCATTGATCAAGGGTGCTAGGCTTATTTAGCTTTTATTCGCGACACTGTTGTTGAGTATCCTTCTATGGAATCTATTCTTGTAGTTAGTGATTTTCAGATGTGTTTTTTACTAATCTACCAGTAGTCCCTCTTGATCAGGACATTAATTTTGCTATTGATCTTTAGCCAGGAACTAAGACCATTTCTATCAGTCCCTATCGGATGGCTCTAGCTGAAATGAAGGATCTAACGGAGTAGCTTCAGGATCTGTGAGTAAAGGATTTATTCACCCTAGTATTTCACCTTGGGTTTCCCCAGTGCTATTTGTTAAAAAGAAGGATGGGTCCAATAGGATGGGTATTGATTATAGGGAGTTGAACAAAGTGACTGTCAATAAGTATCCACTTCACCATTTAGATGACTTATTTGTGAATTTCGGGGAGCTTCCTTGTTTTCTAAGATTGACTTAAGGTCAGGGTATCATCAGCTTCAAATTTGACCATCAAATATACCCAAGACTAATCATCAAATATCTCCACTATTACAACTCCACTGACTAGGCTTACTCAAACGAATATGGTATTTCCTTGGTCCGATGAGTGTGAAGAGAGCTTCTAAAATCTCAAGCTATTATTTACTATAGCTTTTATTCTGACTTATCAGAAGGAGAGTGTTGATTTCACTATTTATTGTGATCCTTTAGGAGTGGGTCTAGATGGTGTGTTTATATAGAAAGGGAAGGTTATCGCTTATGCTTTTAGACAATTGAAGGTCCATGAGAAGAACTACCCCACTCATGATTTGGAGTTGATAGTGGTTTTGTTTGTATTGAAGTTATGATGTCACTATTTGTATGGAGTCCATTGTGAGATCTTTACTGACCATCGTAGTCTACAGTATATCTTCAGTCAGGGGGACCTAAATCTGATACAAAGAAAGTAGATTGAACTTCTAAAAGATAATGACTTAGGTATTCTCTATCATCCCAAGAAGGCCAATGTAGTGGTCGATGCATTGAGTAGGAAGGCTTCCAGCAAAGGGAGTTTAACAGCTATCTAGGTTGAGGAATGATTGTTGGCTAGAGGTGTTTAGGGATTAGTTAATGACTTAGTGAGGTTAAAAATTTCAGAGCAGGGTGGAGAAATTGATACCATTGAGGTCCTCTTGTTGTTGATGGATCGGATTCGTGACAGACAGCTTAAGGATGAGAAGTTATGTATTATTCAGGATAAAGTTAGAGGATGTGAAGCTAGAGAAGTAGTGTTTGATTCTAATGGTGTCTTGAGGATTAGGAGTCATATTTGTGTACCTAGAGTAGGTGATTTGATGAGATTGATACTTGAGGAGGCTTATTGTGCTAAATATTTTATTCACTTAAGGGTAGCGAAGATGTACCATGATATGAGTTAGCATTATTGGTGGTTAGGTATTAAGAGAGATATAATAGTGTTTGTAGCGAAGTTCTTGACATGTCAGCAGGCCACGTGTGAGCACTTGAGGCCTAGTAGAGAGCTTCAAAAGATGCCCATTCCCAAGTGGAACTGAGAACGCATTACCATATCCATAGTTGGCTTACCTCTTACTGTTGGGAGTTTTGATTCTATTTGGATAGTGGTTGATAGATTGACCAAGTCTGCCCACTTCTTTTTGGTCAAAGTGAAGTAGACAACTGAGAGACTGGCCCAGCTTTATATTGGTCAGATAGTGAGACTTTAGGGGGTCCTAATTTCCATTATGTTAGATCATGGCTAATTGTTTACTTTACATTTCTGGAGGGCTTTACAACATAGTTTAGGTACCTTTTTGGATTTGAGTATAGCTTTCCACCCCAGACTGATGGCCAGTCGAAAGGACCATTTAGGTAATAGAGGATATGCTTCGAGCCTGTATGTTTGAATATGGTGCTGGATAGGATCAACACATAGCCTTGGCAGAGTTTACTTACAAGAATAGTTATCATTCCAGCATTCAAAATGCTCCTTTTGAAGCCTTGCATGGACGGAGATTCAAATCGCCCATAGGTTGGTTTGACACTGTAGTAGTGGTGAGTATGGGTGTTGATATGTTGAGAATCGATTTGGAGCAGGTACGGTAGATTCAGAGTAGATTGGTGATAGCTTAGAGTTGCCAAAAGAGCTATGTTTATAGGCAGATTTGACCTTTGAAATTTACGATTGGTGATATGTTTGAAAGTCTCACCTTTGAAGTGCATTATGAGATTCGGGAAGAAAGCCAACTCCTTTTGAGATTCTTGATAGAATGAGAGAGGTGGCTTATAGACTTTTTTTTCCACCCAACCTATCTTAAGACCATCCTTTATTCTATGTTTTGATTTTGCGGCGTTATATTTTGGACGAGTCTCATGTGATTTCTATGAATTCAATTGAGTTGAACACTGATTTAACTTAATAGTAGTAACCAGTAGCCATCTTGGATAGGCAGGTGAGAAAGTTTACCACTAAGGAGATCGCTTTAGTAAAAGTCCAGTAAAGCCATAGGCCCAAGAATGAGGCTACATAGGAGATAGAGTAAGGTATGCGGGCCTGATACCCTCAGTTGTTTAAGCATTTTGGTATGTCCCTTATCTATTGTTCGAGGACGGACATTGTTTTTACTAGTGGATGATGTAATGACCTCGAAGGTAATTTCTAGCATTTCCAACCAAACTACCATTTTTGCCTTCCCAAAAGTTACTTCGGATCATTATTGGTTGAGTCTAAAAGTCAGATTTTGAAAATCCAATAAAAGGTTAGAGTTTGCAAAAGATAGAGTGTTAAAATGATTAAAGTTTGAAATTTTGAGTTTTGAGGTCATTTTGAGTTTTAAGCGACAAAATTTAATTTTGTTGATTTCATCAGTTCCGGAATGTCGAATCTGGTCTAGGAGAACTTGCAGAACTGAATTTAGAGTTAAAACGGAGATTGTAGGCCCAAAATTGTATTTCTAGTTCATTTTGGATCATAGGCTTGACTTTGGTCAATATTCGGAGTTCGCAGGCTCATATTAAAATTCTGTGAGTTCAAGTGGTTCCTGGTGATGAAGCTAATGCTAGAAATGGCTTCGTTGTAATTTTTAGAGCTTCTGTGAATATTTTGAGTTTTTGACTCCAAAACTAGTTTAAATAGTCTTTCTCGGGTTCGGGATAATAAACTCAAATTTTGACAATTCCATTGAGTTTGGATCGTCGTTTCTGAAAAGTTTCCATGTTTGGTTTGTAGTAATGGTGTTCATAACAAATTCCCGAGGGTCCAATTCTTGATTTTTTTGTGTACTGTGATGGAGCAACATGTTCTGGTGCATTTACCCCTTACCCTCCGCAATCACGCCTCCTTCTCTGCGTTCTCGGAGGTCAGCATAATTAGACCTCCATGTTCACGAATGGTGGGCTCACATTCACATAGTTGTGACAGACTAGCCTCCACGTTCGGGGATGCCCTCTCCGCGTTCGCAAAGCATTGCGCGTCACTAATGAATTCAGTTTTTAAAAGGCATACTTTAATACATTTCCACTATTTTCAACCCTGCAAGCTTTGTTTTCAAGAGGAAATTCAAGATTTTTCAAGGCAAAGTGATTGGGTAACTATGTTCTAACCTATTTCATTGATTTACATTGATTAATTTGTACTTTTAACTTATAATTTTGGGATTTTAATGGTGTAAATTGGGGATTTCTCAGACTTTGATTTCCAAACTTTAATCCTTAGTTTCTCCCTCAATTATTTTCTTAATCTCCGTACACTGCTATATTTCTCATTTTGTAGTGATCATAAGTTAGGAGTTTTCCTTTATAATAATTTTGACTTGTAAAAAATGAATAGTTTTTGAGAGTTAGTGTTCTTGTAATAAGTTCTTTGGGTGTTTGATATGACCATCATTGGGGGTTTATATGGACCAGATCGGATTTGAAAATACCAAATTAAATTATTTGTGGTCATATCTTTAAATCTATAAACTAAACCACATTAATTTAATTTGGGTTTTTCAACCTCAATTTTGAGTTTTTTTTATAAAGTATTGATGAAAATATATAATTACCTTGTGCTTCAAATTCTTTTTTAATCCTACCAAAATATAATTATCAAGGATATTTTTTCAAAGATAACATAAAATATGATATGAGTGATGAAACTAAAATATTCAATAAAAATATAATAATGAAATTATATAAAATAAATATTGTAAATAATTTAGTCATAATGAAAATGATCATAATTTTAAAGTATTCATATAACTCATCCTTCTTCTTGGTTGTTATATTTTTGCATTATTTAAGCATCCTCATTATTCTCTTATTCTCTTATTCTCATCATGCTTGTTTGTGGAGTTTAGTTACCTCATTAGGATTTGTAATGGAAGGCCTGGCCCCCGTTGTTCTTATTCCTATTGATATTGTTTTTTATTTTAATAAAAAGCCGCTAGACTTTATGTCTAGTGGTAATTCTTTTTTAAAAAATATAATAATTTTAAAGTAATAAATCATGCTAAAGAAAGTCTAATAAGAATTGATTACATGACTAAACCTTAAACAAAAATTAAAAACTATATTATTTATTTTAATTATGTAAATCAATTTTCACGACCCGAATATGGGTGTGATGGCACATGTCTAATACACCAAGGCAAGTCGGCCTAGACAAAGCAATTCAAAATAGACAGAAATTTAAACAAAAGAAAAGAAGTTTAGTATAACATAGATAATGATAACAAGAAGCAATTCTAAAACCAACCAATAGTAGTGTTACATATACAAGCCACTAACTCAATAGAAAGGAAGAATAGTACAAGTCTCAATGTCTCAGTTCTCGAATAGAAAAAAATATAAAATAAAAGGGCCTCGAGAGTCCTCTAAAAAACAATTTACTACCTCTCTAGTGTCCAGAAGCTCGGTCCAAGATTGAAAATAAAGAGATAAGGAAGAATTGAGTTCAATATCTACACAAGTGTAGAAGCAAGGGTGAGTACCCATAAACATGGTAACCAACAAAAGAATTTGAAATCATAAGTAAAGCAATGAAGAACATAAGTACTAATATATATATATATAGCACAATAGTTTCAATAGGTCTTAGCCAATAAGTAACAACTATCATGGATTTATCCTTCAACAAATAGCTCAAAGAAGGTTCTCATTGTCACGATCCAAAACCGGATCACGACCAAAGGGAAGAAAGAGTAAAACCAAACAACAACAACACTCAATTTAAAAATTGCAAAACCTGAAGTGATGAGTACAAGAGCTTCTAAACATATAACAATAAAGTGAATACAAAGCTATCTCATAAAGAAAATACATAGTCTGGAAAAAAGATACAACTAGAAAAGGAATCTCAATAGTACAACAAAGACTTCATCACTAAGCCTTACCGCTGTAATCTAGGAAAACACAAACTCCGCTCAACAAGCTCAACTATCATGTGGGAGTCCCTTTACTCAATCTGCAGGGAGGAAACATACTAGGGGTGAGTACACCAAAATGTACCCAGTAGGATCAACTGAATGGGTAGAATAAATTAGATAATCATGCAATAACTAAGAATCCTATCACCTGCAATGAAGAGGTTGGTTGTAATGACCTGGCTAGTCACTTTTTAGCCTGACTATGACAATTTCTATTTAGCCCTATTCTGAGTGACTTTGGACCTATTTTGAGTTATCTTTATTATTGGAACTGAGATCCTGTGTTCTAAAAGTAGAAAATATGAGTATTCATTTTAAAAAGCTTAAATTATTTAAAAAGTTATTTTTTGTATCATTTTGAGTTTTGGGTGGCAGATCGGAGATCCGTTGATTTCATTAGCTTCCAAATATTGAAACTAGTCTAGGAGAAGTTACATAACTGAATTCGGAGTTAGAGCAATGATTTTGGACTCAAAGTTGTATTTTTAGTTATTCTTAGAGCCAAAGTTTGACTTTGGTCAACATTTGGAGTTTGGAAACTTGAATTGAAATTCCAAAAGTTCCAAAATCTCTGGATGGTCAAACCAATGCAAGAAATGGTCTCACCATAATTTTTAGAGTTTCCAAGGATAGTTTTGGTATTTTGAGTTCCTAACTAGTTTAATTGAGTTGTTCCAGTAATTGTGTCGAGGAGATCTCAAAATCGAACTCTGATAATTCTGTTGAGTCTGGATTGCCTTCTCTAATATGGATACATGTCTGGTTTGTGAAACTTGGATTCCAAATGAATTTTGAGAGTTCGTTTTGAATTTTTCCATACCCGTGTTTAGTTCTATCTTGTGCAGGCATGCTCCTTCATCATGTTTGCAGGACATCCTCCGTGTTTGTGGAGGTATAGGTTTCCCTGTACTCCGTATTTGGGGGAGTCCACTCCGCGTTCGTTGAGGGTCACCATTTCTTGATCTGCATTTGCGGATAGTCCCACCATGTTCTTGGAGTTCTCCTAGCTTCTACTCTCTATGTTCGTGGAGGCCCTTCGGCTTTCACGGAGTAGTAATTACCTGAACAGTGTTTAAATAGTGAAAACACCATGTTACTACTCCATTTTTAATATTCCAATCTTTCTTGGGGTTATTTTGACGAGACTTTTTGTGGTAAATCTTTTGAGTAAGTGTTTCTATCATCAATGTAATTAATTTTCATGACATATATCTTGCTTTTTGTCTTGAATTTCATGATTTTGGATATTTACAATTGGGGATTTTAAGTCTATGATTTAGAGACTTTAATTCATTATTTCTCCTTTGATTTAAACTCAATTTTAGTGGAATTTTCATCCATGAACTCCTTTTCTCGTGTAGAATCATAATTTCAAGTTAATTTCTTAAGTTGAGAACTTTGAATTTTAGCCCTAATTTTGACCATTTTTCATTTAAGCCTAATTCCTGCCAATATGGGTATCAAAATTTATTTAATGACACATAATATATATTATTTGATAGTGGTTGGTTGATTTAGAGATCTTTTTTAGGCTTATGGTGATCACAAGATTGGTTTGAGTGTGATTTTAGCATCGAGGTAGGTTTGGCTAACCTTTTTGGGACTGGATTTGAGTTTAACTTTCCACCCCCAGACTAATGGGTAGTCTAAGCATAGTATTCAGGTGTTAGAGGATATATTTTGGGCTTGTCTGAATGATTTTGGGGATCTATGGGATCAGCACTTGCCTTTGGCGGAGTATTCTTACAACAACAATTAGCATTCTAGCATTCAGATGACATCATTTGACTCTTTGTATGGTTGGAGGTATAGATCTGCCATTAGATGGTATGAATCAGGTTCCGTGGATGTGTTGAGTGTAGATCTACTCAGAGATTCCATGGATCGAGTCCAATTGATAAAGAGTAGACTATTGATAGCTATCTATATTCTTGGAACTGAGATCCTGTGTTTTAAATGGGGAAAATATGAGTTTTGTCAATTTTTGAAGCTTAATTTGTTGAAAAAAAAGTTTTTATACCATTCTTAGTTTTATGTGTCGTATCAAGGCTTTGTCAATTCTATTAGCTCCAGAGCATCAAAGCTGGTCTAGGAGAAGTTACAAAACTGAATTCAGAGTTAAAATGAAAATTTTGGATCCAAAGTTGCTTTTTTAGCTATTCTTAAAGCCAAAGTTTGACTTTTGTCAACATTTGGAGTTTGGATGATCGAATCAAAATTCCAAGAGTTCCAGCAGTTTCAGATGGTCAAACTAACGCAGAAATGGTCTCATCATAGGAGGCCAAATTTCATATATTGTTTAGATTTTCCTTGTCTAGTATTCCTAAAGAGTTCAAGAGGATTCGACGCTTCGCCAAAGGATTGGCAAGGTATTTTCAGGAGGCCACACCTTCCTTGGTTCTAGTGGGTGGAACTTTCCAGAGCATGTTGGATCACACTCACATGATTGATTTCATTAGGCATGATAGATAGGGTGGTAGGAAGAGATTTCGTTAGCATGGCCAGTTTAGTGGACCCTCGCCACGAGATAAAGAGTTTCAAAGGTAAGTCCATCAGGTTCAGGTAGTTCATGCAGTCATTCTCGCATTTGACAGTGTTGACAAGTCTAGGCCTACTCAGATAGGTCGTTATAGCTCTTCTAGTTCAGCAAGGTGAAGTAGTTCTTCGAGATAACTATCTTAGGGACATGATCCCTGAGCTTTCTATGTTTATGATGATGAGATTGGAAATTTATCCAAGCATTGTCCTCATCATGCACTTTTTTCCCAAACTTCAAGGGCCCAGCCAGCTTGTCCATCCCTAGTACCAGCACCCAGGGATACCTCTCAGGGCATGAGGGGTGATATTAGATGAGGTCGTGGCATACTAAGAGGTAGAGCCCATGGAGGTCCACATGCTAGTGGTGGATGTACAGTGTGATATGTTGTTCCAAATAGATTCGAGGCAGAGTCCTCTGATGTAGTTTTCACAGTTATGGTTCCAGTGTGCCACAATTTTAGTTCAGTTTTATTTGATCCAAGCTCTACTTATTCATATGTATCGGCTTATTTTTTCATAAATCTTGGTATTATGTGTGAGCCTCTTGTTGAGCCTATTTGTGTTTCTATCTGGATAGGTGAATCATTAGTGGTGAATTGGGTGTATTGGGGTTGTCTAGTGACTTTGTTGGGGAGAGATACTATTGATGACTTGCTATTTCTTGATATAGTCGACTTTGATGCGATATTGGGTATGGATTGGTTATGGACTCATCATGCTATTCTTGACTGTCATGCCAAGACCATGACTTTATCTTGTCTGAAATTGCCTCAATTAGTGTAGGTCAGCACCTTTAATTCTTATCATAAGAAAGTGATTTCTTATATGCATGCTTGTAGACTAATGGATAAGAGTTGTTTGTCACATTTGGCTCATATTAAGGCTTGTTCTCTGGAGTCACCATCATTGGAGACCACCAGAGTTGCTAGAGTTTATGGATGTACTCTCGACTGATTTTTCTAGTATTCCTTCAAGTCGTGATATAGACTTTGCTATTGATTTTGAGTCCGGCGCTAAGACCATTTCTATTTCCCTAGCTACTTTTTTGGAGTTGATGAACTGGGTGTTCAATCCATATCTGGGTATAATTGTCATCGTGTTTATTAATGATACCTTGGTTTACTCCAATTATGAGTCCAACCATGTTTAACACCTAATGACTGTGATCCACAGATTGAGAGAAGAGAATTTATATGCCAAGTTCTCAAAATATAAGTTCAGCCTCACGTCTGTGGCATTTCTTGGGCATATGGTAAGAAAAGATGGTATTATGGTAAATCTGACCAAGGTAGAAGTAGTTCATGAATGAGTTAGGCCAACTTCTGTGAACAAGATTTAGGGTTTTATTTGTCTAGTGGGGTATTATCAAAATTTTGTGTTGGGATTCTCTTCTATAGGACCCCCATTGACTAGACTTACTCAAAAGGATATGGTATTTCAGTGGTCGGAGGAGTGCAAGGCGAGCTTTCAAAATCTCAAGGATTTATTGACCTCAACACCTATTCTTGCTTTGCCTAAAAAAATAGCACTTTTTATGGTATATTATGAAACTTCTGTTATGATTTTGGATGTAGTATTGATGTAAAAAAGGAAAGTAATAACATATGCTTATAGACAACTGAAGGTACACGAGAGAAACTACCCTACCCATGATTTAGAGTTGGCTGCGGTGGTGTTTGTATTAAAGTTGTGGCGATATTATCTTTATGGGGTGCATTGTAAGATCTTTATACATCAGTGACGTCTCAAATATGTCTTTTCTCAGCCTAATATGAACCTGAGATAGCAAAGGTGATTGGATATTTTTCTTTCTCAGAGTATTTTGGCCTTTGTGGAGGTTAGATCTTCATTTCTTGACCAAATATATGCTCACCAATTTGAGGATGCTAGATTGTGCTTGATTCATGATAAAGTGTTGAGAGGTGATGCCAAGGCGACTATTATGGACTCTAAGGGTGTTTTGAGGACAAATGGTGGAGTCTATGTGCCTAAGGTATGAGATTGGGTGAGATTGATATTGGAGAAGGCCCATTGTGCTAGATACTCCATCCATCCTTGTGTGGCAAGGATGTATCATGATTTGAAATAACATTATTGGTCGTTTGGGATGAAAAGAGACATAACCTAATTCATGAAAAAGTGATTGAATTACAAATAAGTCAAGTATAAGCACCAAAGGTATGATGGATCGATAGAGAGGATTCTCATTCCCGAATACAAATGGGAGCGAGTGACTATGGATTTTTATACTGGTTTCCCCATGGCCTTTGGCAGGTTTGATTTAATTTGGGTGGTTGTTGATCATTTAACAAAACTGGCTCACCTCTTACCAGTGAAGACTAGCTACAGTGCAGAGTAGTTTGCTAGGTTATATATCCAATATATTGTTAGATAGCATGGTTTGTCGATATCTATAGTCTCAGGCAGAGGATCTGTGTTCACCTCTCATTTTTGGAAGGCTCTACAATATAGTTTGGGTAATCAATTTGATTTGAGTTCAGGTTTCCATCCCCTAGATTGATATGTTGTCTAAGCATACTATTCAGGTGTTAGAGGATATGCTTCGGGCTTGGATTATAGATTTTAGGGCCCGATGGAATCAAAACTTGCCTTTGGTAAAGTTTGCTTACAACAACAGTTATCATACTAGCATTCAGATGGCAACATTTGAGTCTTTGTATGGCAAGAAGTGTAGATCGCCCATCGAATTGTTTGACTCGGGTTCAATAGATGTGTTGATTGTGGCTCTACTCAGAGAGGCCATAGATCGTGTCCTATTGCTATCGAGTAGACTATTTATACCACAGAGAAGCTAGACGAGTTATGCTAACCGTAGGACTAGTCCTCTTCAGTTTTATGTTGGGGATAGTGATTGGCTGAAAATTTTCCCATTAAGGGTGTGATGAGATTTGGGAAGAAGCGCAAGCTCAGTCCTAGATTTACTTGCTTGTTTGAGATTTTGAGAAGAGTTGGTGAGGTTTCCTATGATTTGGCATTGCCATCGAGACTATCAGTGATTCATCTTGTATTTCATGTCTCCATGCTTCGTTGGTACATTCAAGATGAGTCTTATGTGATCTCTTATAATTCAGTTGAGTTAGGTCCAGGTTTATCATATGAGGAGGAGTCAATAGCTATATTGGACAGATAGGAGTAGAGGTTGTGAACCAAGGACATTCTTCGGTGAAGGTTTAGTAGCAGCACCGTCTGATTAAAGAGGCTACTTGGGAGGTGGAGTCACATATGTGGGTTAGATATCCTAGTCTTTTTTAGTCTTCATGCATTCTTCTTTTCCTTATGTTTGAGGACGGACATTATATTTTAGTGGTGAATAATATAGTGACCTAGTTGTCATTTTTGAGTCTGTCTATGAAAATTTCTATTTTGTCGTTTTATGAGTTACTTTGGACCTATTTTGAGCTATCTTTATTGTTGGAACTTAGATCCTGTTTTTTAAAAGTGGAAAATATGAGTTTTTTCATATTTTGAAGCTTAAGTTGTTAAAAAGTGAGCATTTTTACTATTCTGAGTTTCGGGTGTCATATCGAAGATCTGTCGATTCCATTAGATCCAGAATGTCAAAACTTGTCTAGAAGTTGCAAAAGTAAATTCGGAGTTGAAATAACTATTTTGGACCCAAAATTGCATTTTTAGTTGTTCTTGGAGCAAAACTTTGACTTTGGTCAACATTCAAAGTTCGGAAGATGGAATCAAAATTTTGAAAGTTCCAAAAGTTTTGAAGTGTCAAACTAACACTATAAATGGTCTCATCATACATTTTGGAGTTTTTGTGGAAAGTTTTGGTATTTCATTTCCTAATTAGAATATTTGAATTGGATTGAAAATTATGTTGAGCAGATCTCAAATTTGAATTTTGATAAATCCATTGAGTTCGGAATGCCATCATTTGTATCGATACGTTTTGGTTTGTTAAATTTGGGTTTAAAATGAATTTTGAGGATCCGTTCAAAGTTTTTCCATAGCTTTTTTTTTTTTGCATCTGGTGTAGACATCCTCCTTCTCCACGTTCGCAAGACTTTTTCTGCGTTCACGAAGGTCTGGGTTGACCTACACTTTGCCTTCCTGAGAGTTCTCTCCGCGTTCACGGAGGGTCACCATTACCTGATTCGCTTTAGCAGATGGTCTCATCGCGTTCGACGAGTTCTCCCAGTTGCTACTCTTCGCGTTTGCGGAGTAGTAGTTACCTGAAAAATGTTTAAATTGTGCAAACACCATTTTTTTACTCCATTTTCAATATTTCAAGCTTTCTTGTTTGATTTTAACAAAACGTTTTGAGGGAAATTAGTGGAATTTTCACCACGAACTCCTTTTCTCGTGTAGAATCATAATTTCAAGTTAATTTCTAGATTCGCGAATTTTAAATTTTAGCCCTAATTTCCACCATTATGCCCCTAAGCCTAATTCTTGCCAATATAGATATCAAAATTCATATTTTGACTCATAGTATCTACTTATTCAAAGTTCTTTTTTAGGGTTGTGGTGACAACTTTGTTCGAGTGCGGTTTCAGCATCGAGGTAGGTTTGGCTAACGTTTTTGGGACTAGATTTGAGCTATTAGGCCTGTTTATGTGGTAATTGTAAGATTTAGATTGTTCATGAGTAGTTTGATCGATATGATGGAATTTTTATAATAATGTAGTATCGATTGTGTTGGAATTGAAGTAAATTGTGACTTTATTGGTAACCAGGATGTATTCTTGAGACTTGAGACGCTTTGAATATTATTGTGTTAATACGAGACCTATGACATCTTTTGGAAAGAATTGTTGTAATTAAATGGTATTTGAGACATTTTGGGAATCTTGTGCATGTTTTGGGACTTTTGAAATCCTGTGTTATGGATATATTAGGCTATTGATGAAAGTATGGTAATTTGAGCCATGTTGATGGCTTGTGGTATTAGTTGGGACTCTTGGCATTAATTCCCTAATTCTATGGTGGTTATTTATTGATATTCTTATTATATTAATGATATATATCTTGATATTGTGGCATTGGCATGCATTCATCTCATCTTGCGTATGTACCACCCCTTGACTACGCTGAGGTAGCAAGGTTGAGATACTGTACCATTTTTTTATAAAACCCCTTGACTACGCTAAGGTAGAAAGGGAGGGATGTACTATTTTTAAAACCCCTTGACCACGCGAAAGTGGAATGGCTATGATATTGTGATACTTGAGAGATTTTAGTACATGGGCTACGATGCCTCTATGTTCTATCTGGTAGCTTTAGCTCGATAGATGTGTACACTGAGTGTGTGAAAATCATGATTCTACCCTATATATTGCATACATACATCCTATTTGCATTGCATCTTTTATTGTATTTATTACCATTTATTGTTATTACAACTGGGTGTATTAATTTATTATGCGCTAACCCCTTCGTTGCAGCTGATAAGATTCTTCATTATTACATACTTATTAGATTTCTCTTACCCAGTTGGTTGAACCTACTGGGTACATTTTTTTGTACCCACCCCTACTTTGTTTCCTATCTACAGATTGAGCACAAGGACCCCTACAAGGTAGTTGATTTCATTCTACCAAAGTTTCTTCCATATATCACAGATTTTACCGGTGAGGCTCAGACTTCGAGTCGCCATGGATCTAATGATACTTCCTTTTCTAGAATTTGTGTATGACATTATTATATATGACATTCCACAACTTGTTTTTGCATGCACCTATGTTTCAAGACTCATTCTTGCATATGGAAAGTGGATTAGGGTAAAAAGGACCTCTAGTACTTAGTCGAGTTTAAAACTTTCTTGTTAATTGAGTTTCTTGCATTAGATTATACAAGGATCAACTTTAAATGACTATAACTTTTACCAAACAAATAATTAGGTGGCCATGACCTTTAAAATGAAAGGTATTAGAATTAGCTTTCTAACACCATTAATCTCACCTAATTTGGAGTTGGGAGTAAAACGTTATGATCGTTTTCCTGTAGACTGCTAGAGAAAAGTGGATCTATGAACTAAGTTACGGGTCGTGGTTTGAGTGATAGCCCATATTTGTAACTCGTGAAAAAATGTCAGAAAGTCCATTTTTTGATCCCAAACATGACAAACCCAACTACGCGTCGTAGATGATTCTGTAGGCCAAGTTTTTGGCTCGTGGAATGGATCCAGAGACCTCAAAATTTGTCCAAAAGTTTACAGATAGGTTTCTACGGACTAAGAAAGTTCTTACGGGCCGTAGATTGACCCGTGGACAACTTTTGATAGTATTTTTAAGAAGGGTTATATTATTTTTTCCACCCTTTCAAAGCCTTAACTTGACATTTTTATACCTAAACAAATCCCTAAGCATATCTATTCAACTTTTTTACACTAAAACACATTATACAACATAGAGCAAAGTTTCAAGGGGAGAAAAATGTAGGGTTTCGAAAGGATCTTGTAAGTTCTTCGAAGCTATTTCAATTCTCAAAACTTCCAGGTATGTAAGGCTAACTCAAACATGGATTATGTTCTTTTATGTGCCCCATAACCTAGATTGATTAAGTTGTGAGCAAATTGAGTTTTCTATGGATGTTTCTTGAAAACATTTCTTAAATCCTAATGTATTCCTATATAATCTTTGCATGAATAATAGTTTTTATGAATTATTAACGTTTCAGATCTAACGGTGCAGTTGAATTCCCCAATGGAGCCTTCTACAAAAAAAAAGACCACCTCACTTCCTTTTGGCTAAAATTAAGCTAAAAGAACTAAGGGGGGTCAAAATGCAACCAGTTGACCCCGTCAACCAACTGAGGGTCATTTTAGATTTTTTCGACATTCTAGAGCTGACCACGTCACCAATTTTTTATTCCTAGCATGTTACGCTTGGTTTTTACAGGAACACGCCTTTTAGGTTCCGGTTAAACTTATTTTGTAACTTTCGGCTCAAAATCTTACCGGAATCCTCCATTCTCAAACCAACTATCCTCCTAATACAAATTGGCCATTCGTGAACTAATGGAACCATCAAATACCTATTCCAAGGCCGTTTACCAAGGTTTTATCAGAAAACTCATTTTAGTAGTTTTGACTTCTCACTCACATGCAAACTTGCACAATTCTCAATCAAAACACCCAATCGCTATTCCAACAATCCTAATAAGCCATAATATGTTTGATGTCACTATAAAAAAGCTCAGAACAACATAATAATATAGAAACACAAAATTGACCTACAGGGTCATTACATATGGCTTCGTCCCTTGCCCCCTCCCCTAAGCCTCTCCCCTCCCTAAAACGTTCTGATATTATATTTAAATTACATTTAAGTTGGCTCTAATGAAATATCCTTAAGGACAGTATCATACATTCCATATCTTATAAGAATATCCTATTGTTTTATGGGTGTACAACAAGATTTTCAAGCAATCTCACAGATGTTTAAATATTTGTTGTCATCGATCATATAAATCTCACCTTGTTTAATCAAAGAAAGTCTTGATCTTGTTATTGATTATTTTATACTTTGGGGTTGTTCAAAGAGTACAAATATACAAGATTAATGATGTAGTTGGTTCTACATATATATGTTGATTTCTTTGAAAGAAAATGTTGATTGTTTCGTAAAGTTTTGGTATTGATGGTTTTACTGAGCCTGCTTTATTATGTTTTATCTCAGTTAAACTCCCTTATCATATTTTCAACTGTATTGTCTTGGTCAAACTACTCAACCCTTGGAGTTATGTTATAGGACATGTAACTATAGTACAATCTTTAGTTTGTTTAATAACAAGAAACAAGATTACAAGCCCAAAACGATTAATAAAATCTTCAAGAAAAGAATTGGGAAAA
>JBCEWC010008414.1:0-20009 GCA_038996855.1 Solanum aculeatissimum | reverse complement strand
GTTTTTTATTCCACCCCCCCCCCCAACCCTCCTAACCCTGCCCCCCATCCCCCCAAAAAGAATTTAAATATTCTTTTAAAAGAATATTTCAAATTATGAAATATTTTCATGTCAAAAATTATTTTTCAAAAAAATATTTTCTATTCTCTAGCTAAAAAAAAAATATTTTCATTCAATAACCAAACAATAGAAAACAATTTCCAAATAAGTTTTCCATAGTTTACTTATTATGCAAAATAAAAAATAATTGTGTTTACATGTAAGGGATATGAAAATGGTGACAGGAGATTGGTGTAGTCTATTTTTTTTTTTTTTCAAATTTTGAAAATCTATGTCCATTTCTTTCTTTTTTTATGAAAAAGAAACTCTTAGCAACCCTTCGAGTGTGCATGAGAGTGTAAACAGCACTAGGCAAATTTTATGTGACAAGCTCAAATAAAAAAGTATGCTGAGCGATTCGAATATGAGACACTTATTTGAGAGATTCACCGCTCAACCAACTCGATCATGAGTCGAAGAGAATGTTCACAGACATCGTCACTTTAAAAAGTTCTTTGTTATACATCAAACTCTCAGCGATGTTATCTTCTTTAGCCTTGTTTTTACATTTCTTATTTCAACATCAATAATAGCAGGCTCAACTAAATTTTATAAGTGGGGTATGGAGAAGATAGAGTATACACATACTTTATCAATAGCTTGTGAAGATGGAGAAGTTGTTTCTGAAAGACCATCAACTCAAGTGTAACAAATTCAAGTATGATGAAGTAGATAACAGTGAAAAACGTAGCAACTTCAAAGAAGCAATGCAAAGCCCATAAGAAAGGAAAACAACAACAGCAACAACAACAAAAGAAGAGTGTGATAATCGAAACATAATAAACAACAGATGTTGATAGATATCAAAAGCAACAACCACAAAAACACAACTAATACAACGAGAAACAAGGACAAACCTAAACCCTCGAAAAGAAAGACAACATTCCACTACGTTTTCACCTTTTACCCTAATACGCATTCTTCATACCCTCCAATCTAAAGTCATGTCCTTATTAATTTGAAGCCGCCACATGTCCTGCCAAATCACCTTATTCAATACTTCTTTAATCTACCTCCACCTCTCCTTTTACCTACTATATCTAAACTTTTCACATTTATTATTTCAAAAAGTATAACTTTTTTCAAAAAACAAAGACACCAACCAGAATCAATTGCACTCATATTCATCACCATAGGAATTTGGTTCAAGCTTTCTCCCACCCTTTCTTATCAGTGGACACCTAACGTATGCATGCGTCTTTTATTAGAGCACCACAAAACAAATACGAGTATATGACCAAATAGGGAACAAAATAGGATGATTGTTCAAGTAAAAGTAGGGGTGGGAAAGGTCTTCATCCCTCCAGCAAAATAATGTCCATAGTTACAGTTTTGTTCTGCAGATTATTTACCAGCTTTTACAATCTAGTTTGATTGTTCAGGTTATTCACCAACCGTTGCTGCAAAAACAGGTATTACAAAGAAGCCTAGGTGGTTTAAAATGACTAACAAAACTCTCTTTTAACTTCTCTACACTTTGTAGCTCCCCCTACTTCATGCACATCATTTCACAGCTTGGGAAAACAAGCACAAGCCAAAGTTGAACAACGCGTAAAAACGAAAGAAGATTGAGCAGAAGAAAAAGTTTTTCTTCAAATTGACATCTCTTATATTCACAAAACAATGCCCTTGCCTCCACTACAAAAACTTTTAGCCAGAGAGATGCTGCCTTCCCATCCCATCCATTCTGGTAAATTTAAACAAAGCTTATGCCTTCTATTCTAGTTGTAATGCCTAAAAATCACTTGAACTGAAAGTATTCGCCTTTTTCTACTATCTTTCTTGCAATTCTATGGGACTTGTCAAGATCTAAATTCAAAGCTCGGAGCCCTCAGCTGACAACCGAGCACTAGCCTATGTCTGACCACTGTTATTCACCAATCACCAGGAAAAAAGAGAAAGGCGACCTGCAGTCCAAACTTTACACTTGCAAGTTTGAGAAATGTCCTCGATCTGCATTTGCATCAGTCTTGAGAACTTCTAAAACGGTTGCATTGCAAAAGAAGCATCTCTCACCGTTCAGAAGGTGTCTCGAAATGCAGCCAAAGCAAGAAACGTGGGAACAAGGGACAAATTGAGCATTTGCTTGACACGTATAACAGATGCAGCAGATGCTGTCATCATAATCTGTTTCACCCCCATATGCTACTCTCTCAACTTCCACTACCTCTGACTGGCAGATAAGCAGACCAGAAAATATCTCCAGTTGCCTTATTTTTTTCAGATAATCATCTCCCCTGAATAAACTAGCCTGAAATTCATGAAAAGATAGTTAGAATACAGATGAAGCAACCAAAGAGCAATAACTATAGGAACTTCCAAAAGCATTAGCACATATAGACAGACGTCAAAAACAGCAACAGAGCTCAAACCAGTCAACCAGCATTCAGCTTTCTAATTGCCAAGTCTAAAAACCACAGTATCCATGACAATTTTCTTTGCTGTAACCAATTCTCCATGCCAGTCTGAAATAGGAAGTAGCCTAGAGTACAACCAAATTAATTAAGTGAAGTAAAGACTAACCCAATTGTACTCCAAAAGATACTGAAACCCAGAGACTACAGTGTCAGGGCAGTCCATGCTGGCAAAAATTCCAACTATGTCATTATCTCCAGTATCTGACTCCATGCTAGCATCCAGCAAATTCAGAATGATTCCAGCAAGGGGTGCCAAAATCATGCCTCTATTTAGTTTCTCTGGGGGCTGACCTGGACGCCTTATAAATCTGCAAGAATGACAACTGAAGACCCAACTGAAGATCCATATAAGGAGGAACCAAGACTCGTACAAACACACATACACAGAGGGACTCAATACATCCAGTTACAAGCAAATATCAAGCTATGGTGAAAAGAAAAGCGAGAACCAACTATATTCTGATAATGCATGGAATAGTGTGTTGTGCGCACAGAGATAAAGAGGGCTAGATGAACACAAACTGTCGATTAAAAATCTTTTTTTTTTCCCAGAAATATCAGGTTTCGGTCTTTCTCCTAATATCGATCTCCTTACTTGGCTGATAGGGCTTTTATTCAACAATAAAGAAATAACAATGCGGGGAGTGATAAACCGCAACAAAAAAATTTAACCATCAGAACATAGAAGATTTCACTGTTCACAGAATAAAAGTATCAGTATTGTCACCTAAGATGGTGGATGCCAGTTGACAGTTGAATGTGAGGCAGCTTATTCAAAATAAAATAGACCTTATAAAGGATCAGCTCAACTCGACTGGAGAGCAGATCTTTTATTCATTGGAATAAGATCAGCCTTTGGTTGTATTGGACACACAGAAAAAATAAGCAGATTTGACTTTAAACTCCGTCAGTCTAAACTACGAAATAAACCAAAAGTTTAGAAAAAATACGAGAAGGCAAAATGGTGTTCTACATAAATGTTGAAACTTACAGGTCAAAAAGTTCCGGATCAGCTGCAGAAATTAAGTGGTTTAGTATAAAGACGATCACTTCAGTCAGCCTTCGCAAATTTGTATCTGCCCCAGAGAGAAATGCTTGAGGTATCTCATGGGTACAAAATTCTAAAACCCTTGCAAGATTGCATGATAGGTCAAATATGACACTGCATTTCCTTTGCTGAAACTCCAACACCTAGAAAGATACTTAAAACATTTCAATACACACCAGAAAAGAAAACAACAACAAAAGATTCCTTCAATCCCATAATCTACTATTTCACCTTTGCAAGACAGTAAGAAAAGGCACCTTCACTTAAGATATTCAAACACCCCACCTACCCCACAAATAACTAGTACAACATAAGTAGAAACTCCAAGCTGGATGTAAAGAAACTTCAGTTTTTTTTTTAAAAAAATTTCACGAGGATATGCTTTGTTTTTGAATTGGTACAATATTCTACTCGAAGACCAAATGAAAGAAACCATTATCAGAATAAAATCAGAGGCAATTCACTAGAATGTATACTTAAAAAAGCATTTGTGGAGGTAAATAAAATACACAGGATGTAATTTTATTTGCCACCATATTCTGTTATAAAGCACAACCTCTCAAACATATTATCAGCAAATCCGTAACAAAAGTTATTACCATCGGAAAATTATAAAGGATGTACGGCAAAATGATATTGTAATAGAAGTCAAAGACAGAAATTTCCTGCATGGTCAGTTGAAAAGAGAATTATGGGGAAGGGGGGAAGTAAAAGTAGAAGGCAAAGATAATTTCCTTTGTTTGGTTAAATGAGGATGCACATTAACTTTTCAAAAACTCCCTGAAATTGGACAATTAAAAAAAGAAACTCTTGTTTTTGGTGTACATAGCACTTAGCAGTACCACAAAACAAACATAGATAAAAGATTAATATTTAGATGTACCCTCTTTAGCTTCCCTCTCCCTCATTTATCCAAACATAGAAGGATAATAGACCTTTAAGGGAACAGTACCTTGTAAGTTTCCTGCATCTCGCGTACTGAAACTGAAAATTCCGTCATCGCCCAACTCAGAGTGTTGAACAAACGATTCAGAAAGGTAGAAAATAGTTCTTCATCATGCATGCAAACCTCTCGCAATAATTTCTTCACATTAACAAGGACAGAAGAATTAGATCTACAAGTTACTCTCAATGGGTAAGCAGGGCAGAAGTAACTGCATAGACAAAGATGAACTATCATCAAGTCACCTGATATATAACAGATGAAGAGGAAGATGATTCTCCATGTTTTGATGAACCAAAGCCTGAACCCTTGCACAAACGGAGAAGTATATTTGTTACAGGAATCCACGATCTATTGTCAAAAGCAGACAGTAGTGCTTTAGGCATTCTCTGCATTGCGACTTCATTACATTCTAATTCAGCCAAGAACTCTTTGTACTGCACCAAGACAGAAATTGACTGCAGAAGAAGATCTCGCAACTCTGCACTCGATATTCTTGGATCATTGAAGTGAGTGACGACGAAAGTAACCTGAACAAAGGAAAAGTTAATAGTAAATACACGTAACAGATTGAAGCCCAATGATCTAGTACATAACAGAAACAAGTACGAGAAGGAATCTAGCATTGTGGATCATTCCGGAACCAATCTTACTATATTAAGAAAAACTTCTTGTGCTAACTTTTTTTCCAGACCCCACTTGTGGGATTTCACTGGGTATGTTGTTTTGTATATTAAATTAGCTTAAGAGGGTGCTGATGAATTCTATATCAGCATATCCAAAAAGTCGAACACGACACATACCACAGGCGTTATAGACTTGGTCCTGAAAATATCATAGAAAGAAAAGGCATGTGATTAGAGAGAGATTTAAGACATACAAAGGATGTCAGTCCTTGCTTGAGAAACATCGTAGCAGGAACGAAAGGAGGGTCACTTTTACGAAGTACGTGGAAGCAGTCCACCTGTCATTGAACAACAGAAAGGAAGACTACTTTAATTGTTTCACAAATGAGGCAGCTAATAAACCAACCAAATAAATGACATGACAATAGCCAGGAAAAAAAACATTTGCCGAAGATGAGCACTCGAAAGCACAAAGCATTTTACATATAATTAAGCCCAGAAATACATAGAGACAACAGCTTCAACTTTTTTGTCCAAGATCTTCCTTTCACTTTGCAGATCGATACACATGCCCAGGATCAGTTAAGGGGAAAAGAAGTAAAACTCAATGTGCATGAAAATGAAAGGAAGTAGGGAAAAATGCAATGTGGATAACATAAGACAAGTCAGGTTTACTCGATTTATTCAGGCCCATTCCCTTAAAAGCTATCCAAGCATAGCATACTAGTAATGTAAGGTGCAGATACTGAAAAGGCATATTGAAGCAAGGCATGGAAGAAAAGAGTAGGCAAGAGAAAGTTTTTGGATTGCTTGACTATAATAACTGCAAATATCCAAATTCCACATAAGATATCACACCGTCTATCAGGGGAAGTCAGACTCTTCTTGGCTTTCACTATCTACGCCTGAAGAAAGTTAAGTGGCACTAGCAAAGAGGTAGAAAAGATTCATGCACAAAGGAAAAAGTAAAGCCAAGCCTTAATACAAATGATGTGCCACTCTTTGATTCAAGAAAATACAAACTAGGCTAGAGTTCCAAATAGTATCCCGCACAGAAAATTTTATTACCAAAGTTTCCAAATAGTACTCAGGAATATAAATGAAGACTGAGTCCACTTTGCTAAGAATTAAAAGCAACTGAACGATCCACATGCATGCTGCGTACATCCCCCTCTGCTTCCACCGAGAAAACAGAGAAACACGATACCTGTTAGATGATAGAGAGAAAAGAACTAAGCTATACATCCTTGAAAGCAGATAGCAGCTACTCAGTGATAAGGAAAACATAGTAATGTATAATAGCCATAACATTATTCAGAAATAAAACAAAGATGTACGATGATTGTATTACCAAGCACAATGTCTGACACAATCCATTACTTCTTCTCTATATACACTACGAACCTCCTTCAGGCGCTTTACATGTTCCCCACAAACTTTTTCTCTGATCTGCTTATCAGTTTCTTCCAGAAGAGAGATTGACTGTGATTGACGAGACATATACAATGATGCCTACAAATGATCAGTGAAACTGTTGAAGTGTGATGTGAATCCATGAAACTTGATAAGGAAGATACTTACATATTAGCAGCAATGAGTTCAGGTGCCACAAGAATGGGAAGAAAAGAAAGAAAAAATGATCTGGCGGGACAGTAACATGCTCCACAAAAGTGAAATACAATGACAGGAGCCATGTTCCACATGACAGAAGCAGATAAAATTAGTCTTAGACGTAGTATATATCAATGAATTATGCATCAATCCCATATTTCTGGGAATCTATCATACGAATCCTGTGTCCAATCCACTAGGTCCATCAAATCATCATAGTTAGACTATTTTTATACTGACCACCAACCTTCCCCAGTTCTATCCTCGCTTATTGTTTGGGCCGCCATCCTTGCCATTATTTTCAAACCCTACTATACCATAAAATAAATTATCATGAAGAGAGAAAACATGAAATTCTGGACTCCTCCTCTGGTGGTATAATTACCAAATTCACACATAACACCTTAGCTAATGGGACAATAAAGAAAGATGAGACTGTTATACTTGCCCAGGACATTAATTTCAAACTAACAGGACAATTAGAAATATTCCAGCATTATTTATATATATATTATGACAAATTTTGCAAGGCCAAATGTAAAGAAAGCAGTTGCTTTTGAAACTTTAGCTCCAGTATCAGAAAAAGGTATAATGTCCTTTAAGGGGCTACCTTAGCATATGGTTCTGCAAAACAGCTTAATTAAACAACGCCATATAAATCCTTCATTTGATGTCGTGTTAAATTGGGAACATCCGAAAAATCAAACAAATGGTGGCTTTACCTCATCGCCCTACTTCAGACATTTCAAACAACAAGGCAGCCTAGTCACTATCTTCTAGTAAGGGGAAAATCTAGTCACCTGCTTGAAATTGAGTGCAAGACCTAAATGATACAGCAAAAGCATGGCATCCAGTAGCTCCTCTTCTTTGAGTGTTGCTGAAGAAACATTGTTCTCTCTGGGAACATATCTCATTTGCTGCATAGGAAGGAAGCCATACTCTGATTCGGACTGGTCACTCGTGCTTGGTTTATCTGCTATATCATCATTCAAACTACTGGTGCTGCATTCTGCAGCAACATGAGCAGACCTTTCACGAATAGAACTGCAATGTCCTCGGGAACCTTTTCCCGTGTGTCTGATAGAATCTTTGGATATTCTTGTAAAATCGGCATCATAAGTAGAACAACAACACGGCTTCTGCTTACTTAGATGCGTAACCCTATCTTCTACATCGTCCATACACCCTTCTTCCCACCGAATCACTTCCTCATGCTGCTCAGTACTAATAGGATGGGACTTTGTTAGGTGATTATATGAACCACCAAGCCTAGGAATATCAACTCGACGAGGATCATTCTTGAGGAACAAGCCAACAGGGAAAGCTTGCTGGCCTCCTCTGTGTAGGAAACCAATATCAGATGCTCCAGAGTCCTTTATCCAATCACAAATGTCCCCGAACCCCTCAGAGAGGAAATGGAGTATGATGCCAAACAAGGAAACAAGTACAGAATTGCTTGAAACACCAGGCGGTGGCAAATCTCGATCTGCACCCCTGTTTTTAAGTAGAATGTTTTGTAAGAATGTCTTGAATACAGAGCCTGGTAGCTGAGGTGGTGATGTGGGTGGCATGAACTGCATTACCAAGCGGCAGAGGTCCCTCTGCTTCTCTTCCACCTGCAGAAGGAATGTGTTAATCTGCTTGTGGATGGAGAAACATATAATGAAATAGCAAGCACTTTAAACTTGTTAGTAGAAGGGATGGGTATGTGTGATGGATCAAAAACGTCATAATGTAATGATTCTTAAGTGAAACATGAACAGAGAAAACTGATAGATGCACTCATTACTGGAAATCAAGGCAGTTGCAAAGGCCAGATAAACTGGAAATCTGGGCAAAAAGAAGATTCATAATGCAGTAAAATCCATCATATCACTGTCTAAATGAGATTTGACAAGAGCAGCCAAGCAACTACAGTCTACAGAATTTTGAACGAGACATCAGCCACCCAAATCACGCGACTAGGTAGTGCAATATTGTATGCTTACACATCTCCTATCCATCTTATACCACCTTTCTACTATTTTACTAAAATGACCAAGCAAAAAAGAATTGCCAGAACTTCAAAAGGTTAGATTTGTTGTCCGTTTTTATGTGCATTATAATATTTTTACTTGATGTCCAAAGCCAGCATTACGGATGAAGATTCATATTACAATTTCGTGAGCAAGTCAACCAAAACCCTCTTTATATTCTGACAGATGCAGCTCAGTGTAAAACTGGATCAAGTAGGAGAGCAATCAAGTCAAAGTTCTGGGCCATATGGCTGCAAGTATTGCATTAAGTTTCAAATTGCTAAGATGGCTGGATGTTCCTACTAAACTTGATCAAGTGAGAATATATCAGTTTAATGGTCAAGACATACTTTTGGCTGATAGGTTTGATTAGTTTTTAATATTGCTACATACAAAATCTATGATCCTATTTCTCCTCTGAAAGCAGTTTAAAGGTAATGTCGAAATTGGAATAGGACATCAAGCATCAACTGCTCATTACATCACTGACTACTATATTAAGAGATTTGAACTTCCATTTCAACGACAATACTCCAGTCACTTATACTTTAGGACATACAACAATTTATTCACGTCTAACTTGTTCCAGGACTTTCAAGGAACACCATCAAATGCACTTAAATCTTATCCAAATATAAAGTAGCAATATTAGACTAAGAACCAACATGAGTATGGACCAACTTTGAAGCGACAAAGAAGAACATAAAATGCCAATATAAGTTCCATTCTATCCACAAATAGAATACCTTGTTAATAGTTTCTGACAAAGCAGCTGAAGTCAGGACCAGGCTAGCCTCATCCTCACATGAACCAGGCCACCATACAGAAGGCATCAGACCTTGAAGATCCTGCTTGTTAGGACTCTTCCGCGACAAAAACCCTTCAAATAAGAGGTCAAAATCCGAAGATCTCCACCACAGTGTCATCACTTCTTCCCGTCTTAAGATGTGGCATGCCAAGGCCAGATATATATACGAACCTGAGTAAGGACAATCTGTAAGGCTCAAAGGTGCTGTTTTGCAGAAGGTCGAGAGCGAATTTATGATATGTTCAAATAAAATTCTCGACTCCGGAAATTCTTGAAGAGAATCGAGTATGCTGTCCAAACTCATATAGTCATGTGGAGGATGCATCCTAAAAACCTCCATTATCAGTGATAGAAGTGGACCACAAGCTATATACTTTGTGCATCCGTCTTCGGCAGCGAGTGTAGAGAATAACTCCTCACATATCCCACGAGAGACAGGGCGCGAAAGTTTTTCAAACGATACAAACCTTTTCAATCTTCGCAGTTTCTCAACAGAACTGAACTCTGCCCTTCCCACACGATGCATTTCAATTAGCCTTCTAAAACAATTAAGCAAATCAGTAGCAATTGAACTTGTAGTTGGTGGAGGCTGAATGGGAAGGAAACCTTTCACTGGGTACCTGAAAGGGATTTCCCCGAAGTTTAACTCACAGCGTTCACCTTGAGAAAGAGAAATTGCTGGATAATATCCCAATCCAGGTACCATCTTACGAATACCAACAAATGCTACACCAAGTGAAACTCCATTTCGATAAAATGATATCTCATCACCATCCAAATCAATACAACATCCAATCACATCACCAACAACCCATGGCTGACCATAATCCTGAGCTTCCTTATTCCATTTACTGACCCTTTTTCCATCGTATGCATATGAATCATCAGCATCACCCACACCCTTGTGATCAGTGAATGGGCAGGAAAGTGTTGCCCAGCCTAGCTGTTGTATACCAGAAGTTTCAAGAGTTACTTCATACATCCATTTCCCTTTCCAGACACAAGCATTGGCCCTTGCACTGCTGAATAGAGAATGACTTTCCATGATTAAAGGCGGTTTGACTATTCGAATATCACCACAGATGCTCGATTCCTCTAATTGAATAACCTGATGTTTACAACCATCACCACCAGCAGTCAAAACCCCTTCTCGTTTTCTGTCAGTACCGGTCTTCTGATTTATTTGGTACTTCAGAAATTCGTTCTTTATAACTGAGCGAACCACTTCAGCATCTATTGAACAAGAGAGTGGCTTAATAGACTTGTATGGAAGATCAAAGATGTGCTCAAGGGTTCGTTCCACAGATTGATCACCAAAATTATCACAATATGAAACAAGACGAGCTTTCTGAGAACTCTCCTTCCTATCTTCACCACTCAATACCACAGCCAACCCAGAAGAAAGGCTGCCTACACCTATACGTAGGCCGTCTTCTGCCATTAGCAACAATAGCACTCCAAGAACAATCAATCTTCACTCACCCTAATCCCAAAACAGCATCCAAGGTCTCCCGTCAAAACCAAGAAGCAGAGATATCAATCATTCAAAAGTTCAATTCTCACAACAGAAAGAACACTAATCCATTCACTAATTCCTTAGTTCGCAATGAACTTGCAGCTCCTTTCTCCTACAAAATCAAAAGGAACACACTCAGAAAATTGACAAAAACTAAAAAAGAAAAGGATAGATTTTTTCTCCACCATAAGATTAGAAAAAATGAAGTCAAGTATCTAAAACTCAAATTAAAGGGAAAACTCAAACTCAAATTCAAGTTTAAGCTTTGACCTAAACTCTAATGATCATCCAAAATAGACTACTAAATACCAAATTTGGAGTATTAAATTATCACCACTTAAACTCACAGAAAATCAAAACGTAATCGCCCCAAATTCGTATTCATTTCACAATTCATACCGTACAAATAAAAAGAATAATATACGTATATGATACGCAGCAGAAATAATGGAAGTTAAAAATTCAACGCAGGTAAATAGTGTTTCCACACTTCGGCTTAAAAAAAACAAAACAAATACTTACAGGTAAAGAAGAAGAAAGCATACATATAGAGCAAGGTACAAAAGGCTTTAAGCTAACGGGGTTGTTCGAAGAAAAAATAGGAGCGGCGGCTAAGGAATAGTGGGGTTTTTCAGGTACGCCATTGATGAAGGAAGAGAGAGAGAGAGCAAAAGAATATTTATTTAGGAAAAATGAAGAGTTGGGATTTGATTTTGATTGTGTGTTTTTTTTTCTTTTCTTTTCCAATTTTCCATTTGGTGTTTTTTTTTTTGTGTGTGTTCGCCAGAAACTTTGGAAGTAATGAAGAAGATTGAAACCCACGGCATTTACCCACCTGGCGGCTAAGAGCTTGTGGCCCGGCTCGTGCAATCTCCTGATTGAATTGGTGTAATCAGGGTGAGTCATAAGAAAAGTCACACATTAAATTTGTATTTGAATGTCATGATATTTTTTTTATTTGATCGAGATTATCATATTGAGCTTAACTAATGTAAATCATATCAATAATTTTTAAAGTATCATGTGTTCTTGTCTGATTGGACCATGTGTCTTGTCTAATTGTGTCTTGCATAACTTGTGTCACTTTTGACGAGTCATGACTCTATTGATTCGCATGTCTTGACTATTTTTACCCTATGCAACATTCTTGTGAGTTGAATCCTTTTTTGGTGAGTTAGTAATGGGTGTTAGAAGCCACGAGATCTTCTATACCTAATCCCTTCTCAATCGAGCTCATTGCATCATGTTTGTCTAATGGGAAAAGTTAGTGCAATAGGTATAGTATACCATGGTTTCTCAACTTGGCCCCTAATTAGTCAAGCTTGTCACATCGGACCTGCTTAGTGCAGTTTATATCTCCTATGTGATTTGCGAATTATTGCACATAAGCATATGTACCTCGTGCAACTCGAATAATAAAGACTGACATTTTTGAAATTTTCAAAAAATAATAGTGATAACATTAATAATAGACTTGTACCCTACTATACATAAGAGGGAGTTCATATGTCAAAGCAAATAGTTAATCAACATGTCTCCTTTGGCTAGGGGGCATTTTGATCATTGTAGCTAGGGGGCTCCACCCAACCCCCAACCCCACCCCAAAACACCCCTTACCCCTCAAACATTTTTAATACTTCAAAGTTTTTAAAAATCTCCTCCTCCTCCTTCATCTACTTTCTCAATTCTCAAGTCTTCTGCTCTCTATAAAATTGTTAATTTTATTAATTTGAAAGTTTTTTGTGAATTATTTTGGAGCAATCTTCGAGCTTCAAGTTTTATCTATCAATTTTTTTGACTTGTAGTTATATACATCTACCTTCATTTCAACTTTCATCTCTTTCTTATTTATTTTTTCACATTTAATTTTTATATTATACTTAGTTTACTTGCTTTTAATATTTTAATATAGATTTTAGTGATAAAAATATTTTCAAAAAAGATAAAACATCAGTTCTTGTTAGCATGAATATACTAATCGAAAAAATAAAGTTGGTAATTCTTCTAAATCTAAATCTAAAATTAGAAAAGTGGCTCAATTAAGAATTAATATGAAAAATTTTACTCATGTCAATGAAACTTCTTTTGATATTGATTGTAATACTCAAATCAAATAATGAATCTTTAGAAAGAAGGTTTGATAATTTTGATGAAAAACTAGAATCTAATAATGTTAATGATATTTATGATGATGATGAAACAGAGCCACTTACGGCTACTAGTTTCGTAGTTGAACTTTTCACTTCCGCTCTCTTAGTATATCCTACTAGGGTTAAGCCCAAGACTAAACATCCTAAAAGAATCTATTGTATGACAATTTATGACTCAAAGTACGGATAAAACGTAAATTATTTGTAAAAAATATAAACATATTTTCAATCATAAAACTTCGAAAAAAAAGGATGGGATAGAACATTTTAAAAATCATTAGATGGAATATTGTAAAAAAAAAAAAAGTTTTTGTAAGCTAAAGCTATAGCCAAAGCTATAAAAATGGTACTTGCCTTCCTGAAACATCTGTAGGAATAGGGCGCTATAACATGGTCCAATCACAGTTAAATTCTTCTAATATTTTTTTATCCTAGTACACATTGCACATGTAGTAGAGAATGAGATCTTGAAGAATTAGCTAAAATGATTGTTATTATTGACTTGCCTTTAGTTTTGCTGAGAATCTCAATTTTATTCATTATATTCAACTAGTACATAATACATCTTTTAAAGTTTTTCAAAAAACACAACTAAAAGAAGTTGTTTTTGTTTAACAAGGTCAATATTTTCATTATTTTTGTTATTTGTTTTACTATAATCTTTGTAAAATGGCTATCACTTCTTATATGGATCATAGTGCTAATGACAATGATTATTTTTCTATTATTGCTCATTGGATTGATGAAAATTGAAATATGCAAAAAAGAATTTTAGGTTATAAAAGTTGTGAAATGCATAAAATTGATAGTTACATAGCTCAAACTATTGCAGATGTTTTAGAATTTTATGGGATTATTAATGAAATAATTAGTGTCACCCTAGATAATTGTCACGACCCAATGGTGGCTGCTCCACCAGATCGTGAACCATGGGAGCCTGATGCTGATTTAGAGTCTGAGCTCCTCCTCCAGTCTGAGAATTGTCTGGCATGCCTGTCACATTACTACTCGGGGCAAAACTCTCAAGGACTCGGCTTGTATGCACGTGAGACCTATGAACTTGGGGCTTTTATACCATCTATCACAACCCAAAAATGGGCGTGATGACACTCGTCTTATCCCCACCAAGAAAAGTCAGTCAAAAATCCAATTACAATAATAAAAGTGCGAAAAAATAATAAATATAAAGATTTAACTATGAATAATAAGTCAACCTAATTAAAAATCCCCAAAACCTGGTTGTCACGTGCACAAGCCTCTTAATGTGTTACAATAGATTCGAAAGAAAAATATGAGTCTCAAATGACATTGTCTCTAAAATAGAACAAAATCATAAATAGGAGTAAGAAGTTCGCTAGGATGATTAATAGCTACCTCACACAATCTCCATAGGAAGCCTCAGACAAGAAAGAATAGAGGGTATCACGAAGATCCAGGCTCGTAACCTACAAAAATATGGTAGCAAGGGGTGAGTACCAAACACACGGTACCCAACAAGTGAACTACTAAATACAAAATCAAGTAATATAGAATATAAGTACTCCTAACACTTCAACCGAACCTTCACCACTACAACCTATATAAAAACCAATCCAACCTAACAGTGTATAATTTACATATCGTATAACTCAATAATATCACACCAACAATTATAGATCAACAACACAAGGGATCACGTACATCTATCATAAGTTTCACAAAAAGGCACTCACAAATTTATAATGATGAGATGTGCAGTGCAATGCAATGCAATACAATAATGTCAAGTATAATGATGCATGTCTAGCCTAG
Organism: Solanum aculeatissimum; assembly: GCA_038996855.1. Lineage (NCBI taxonomy): Eukaryota > Viridiplantae > Streptophyta > Magnoliopsida > Solanales > Solanaceae > Solanum > Solanum aculeatissimum. Next base: position 4,985 of record JBCEWC010008414.1, on the reverse strand, counting down.
TGATACACACTCGCCGTCTTTCAGTCCAGGACCCATGGGGGACTTTTAGTCCATGCATCTATCGTGGCGTACGACACGACCCTCGAATCATAGTATCCGTCGAGGTATACAACACGTTCCTTGAATTATAATATCTGTTGTGGCGTGCGACACGTCCCTCGAAATGGTACATCCTTTTTTTCTTATTCTTTCTCAGTTTACATAACACTTGTCACAAAATTGATGCAATAGACATGTTTACACTATAATGAGGAGATGACTAATTTTAATACAATACACAATTCACAAAAACATATTCTCGATACCACGTCAACATTAACTCAATATTCAAAATTATTTTCAACACCTCACACAAGGAAGCACGAGATTCTATATACTTAGCAAAGGTTGAGAAATTCACTTACCTTAATAATTGAACACTCACTACGGGACTTGAGCCTTCCCCTTTCAAATAGAATCTGTAGCACCATGATCTAATCAAATAAGAATTTACAATTAAATTTTGAAATGAATAATGCCCATATTACTATATGAACTAAACTAGACCCAAAATTATCCAATTTCATAATAATGAAATGCCCAGTTAGAGAGACAACTTGGGAGATGGAGTCTTACATGCGTGCTAAACATCCTCATCTTTTCAAAGTTTCAGGTATTTATTTAACCTTATGTTTGAGGACGAACATGATTTTTAGTGGTGGATAATACAATAACCCGTTAGGTTATTTTGATAATTAGTCCTCTTGTTTTCCTAAAATATCCTTTTCATAAATTTTAAACAAGTATCTCAGACTATTCGATAACTACGGATATTTAGTTGCGGGTAAATTTAGGTAATTGATTTAATTGATAGACTAAATGTTAATTTAGTTAACATATGAACCCTCTCTGTCTCATCTGGAATAGTGGTTGTAGCATGTCTAGATAACCGACAGAAACGAGTCTCATACTCAGTGAATGACAAGTCGTCCTACCTTAGACTCTCAAACCTTAAGAGGCTCTCCTCCCTCACACTCCAAGGGACAAAACGATCGTAGAAATCACTAGAGAACATCTCCCAAGATACTGAGGGAGATCCAACTGGCAAAGATCCTGAATATGTTCTCCACTACTCTCTTATTGGCCCACAAAGCTGAAGAGTAACATATCAAACCCCGTGTGACTCAGCTAAGCCGACAAAATCCAATAACTCTCTACAAATAATCAGAAACTCATGAGTATCCTCTGTCCACCCACCCTAAAATTGAGGTGGGTTTATCTTTCTAAACCTCTCATAGCGATGCTACTCATCCTTAATCAAAGTAGCCAATAGCGCACCACAAACCCCAATGGCTGGTGCAGGATCAATCTCAACTCTAGGACCAAAAGAGGGCCCGTGCATCTAGCTAATTTTTCGATACCTCATCTGGAGATAGAGGGTCCTATTGAGGGAGTGGCTCATTCCAACGTTGAGGACCAGTTCATGCATCATTACCGATATCTGAGGGTGGTCAGATACATCGTGAATCTTATAGTATGGGTCATGACTTGTATGGTTCATAACAACAACCTACAAGGCGAGACAATTATAGCAGTTCTTCAGGATCAGCACATCAGTCCCACAGTTAGAGGTTTTGTTATGGTTGTGGAGATCTCGTTCATATTTTACGACAGTGTCCCTCACTAAGGGGACAAGGAGGTCATCATCCCACTTCTTTAGTTCAGACTAGACCACCAACACCACCATATAGGGGGCGAGGCGAAGCTCAGACAAATAGAGGTGGTCGCGCTTCAGGCAGAGGGGCGAGTGGTGCCATAGTTTTGTACAGTGGGGGTAGAGGCATTGCTCTGACGGGCGGTGGTAGAGGATCACAGTATTATGCATTTCCAGGAAGTTCCAAGGCAAAGTCTTCTGATGCAATCATCACAACTATTATCCCGGTTTGTCATTGATCTACGTCTGTATTATTTGATCCTGGATCTACCTACTCCTATGTGTCCTCCTACTTTTTATCTGGATTTGACTTGCTATGTGATTGTATGCATGTACCCATTCATGTTTTTACACCAGTAGGTGAGCCTTTAGTGGTGGATCGAGTGTATCGATCCTATCTTGTTTCTCTGGTTGGGTAGATATGATTATTCTAGAGATAGTAGATTTTGATGTTATCTTAAGGATGAATTGTCTTTCTCCATATCATGCCATTCTTGATTGTTATGCTTAGACTGTGACCTTAGCCATGCCCAGGGTATCAAGAATTGAGTGGAAGGGTACAAGTTTTTCTTATCCTAGTAAAGTTATCTCTACATCTATGCTCAAAAATTGATTGATAGGGGGTGTTTGTCCTACTTGTCTTTTATTCGGGATACTAATGCTGAACCACCTTCTATAGAGTCCATTCATATGGTTCAGGAGTTTGTCGATGTGTTCCCTACTGACCTTCTAGGTGTTCCTCTCGATAGAGATATTGATTTTCCTATTGATCTAGAGCACGACATTAAGCCCATCTCCATCCCTCCATATCGAATGGCTCCAGTTGAGTTGAAATAATTAAAAGAGCAACTTCAAGATTTATTGAGCAAAGGATTTATTCGTCCTAGCGTGTCACCTTGGGGTGCTCCGGTGTTGTTTGTAAAGAAGAAGGATGGGTCTATAAAGATGTGTATTGATTACGGATAGTTGAACAAAGTGACTGTCAAGAACAAATATCCTCTTTCTCATATTAATGACTTGTTTGATTAGCTTCAGGGGGCGACTTTGTTCTCTAAGATTGACTTGAGGTCTGGTTATCATCAACTGAGGATTAGAGCATCAGATATTCCTAAGATAACTTTTTGAACTCGTTATGACCACTACGAGTTTTTGGTGATGTCCTTTGGGTTGACTAATGCCCCTGCAACATTCATAGAGTTGATAAACAGGGTGTTTCATCCATACTTGGATTCCTTTGTGATAGTATTTATTGATGGCATCTTGGTACATTTCAAGACTGAGGCTGATCATGTTCGTCACTTATGAATAGTACTTCAGAGGTTGAGGGAGGAAAGGTTATATGTGAAGTAATCTAAGTGCGAGTTCTATCTTAATTCGGTGGTATTATTGGGGCATATAGTGTCCAAAGATGGGATTAGAATGGATCCAACTAAGCTAAGATTGAGGCAGTTAGAGGTTGGACCAAACCTAATTTACTTACCGAGATTCGTAGTTTTGTGGAGTTAGTTGGGTATTATCGGTGGTTTGTTCAGGTTTTTTCTTCCATTGCAGCTCTATTGACCAGGTTAACTCAAAAGAATGTAGCCTTTCATTGGTCCGATGAGTGTGAGACGAGCTTCTAAAAGCTCAAGACTTTGTTGACTTCAGCTCCTATTTTGATACTACCTGAGGCAGGTGTGGACTTTATGGTATATTGTGATGCTTCAGGTGTTGGTTTAGGTGGGGTGTTAATGCAAAAGGGGAAAGTGATTGCATATGCTTCTAGCTAGTTGAAGGCCCATGAGAAGAACTATCATATCCATGACTTAGAGTTAGCAACAGTGGTTTTTGTGCTTAAGTTGTGGCATCATTACTTATATGGTGAACATTGTGAGGTCTTCACTAATCATAGGAGTCTTCAGTATATTTTCAGTCAAAGGAATTTGAACTTGAGGCAACGTAGGTAGATTGAGTTGTTAACGGACTACGACTTGACCATCTTATATCATCCGGGGAAGGCTAATATGGTGGCTGATGCCTTGAGTAGAAAGACTTCTAACATGGGGAGTTTAGCTGCAATACGAGTTGAGGAGAGACCTTTGGCTAGGGATATTCAATGTCTAGCTAATGGTCTAGTTAGATTACAGCTTTCGGATGAGGGTGGTGTACTTGTTTTTATTGAGGCTCGCTCTTCCTTGATGGATCAAATTCGTGAGCACTAGTTCGAGGACGAGAAGTTATGTCTCATCAAAGATAAAGTGCCCAGAGGAGAAGCTAAGGAAGCAGTACTTGATCCTGATGGTGTTTTGATAATTGGAGGTCGAGTTTGTGTGCCCAAGGTGGGTGACTTGATTAGATTGATTCTTGAGGAGGCTCACTGTACTCATTATTCTATTCACCCGGGGGTGATGAAGATGTATCATGATTTGAGTTAGCATTACTGGTGGTGTGCTATGAAGAAGGATATTTCAGAGTTTGTGGCAAAGTGTTTAACTTGCCAGTAGGTTAAGTGTAAGCTCCAGCAGCCTGGAGGTGAGTTTTAGAGGATGCTCATTCCTACATAGAAGCAGGAGCGGATCACCATGGATTTTGTGGTGGGTTTGCCTACTACTGTGGGTGGTTATGATTCTATCTAGGTATTTGTGGATCGATTGCATGGTGTGCCTATTTCTATCATTTCTAATCGGGGTTCACTCTTCACTTCACATTTTTGGAGGGCCTTGCAGCATTTAGGTACTCAGCTGGATATGGGTTTAGCTTTTCATCCTCAAATAGACGAACATTCTGAGCGAATGATTCAGGTGTTGGAAGACATGCTCTGAGCGTGTGTGATCAATTTTGGTTCCCATTGGGATCAACACTTGCCCTTAGCAGAGTTCGCCTATAATAATAGCTATCACTCCAGTATTCAGATGGCTCCATTCGAGGCTTTGTATGGTAGATGATGTAGATCTCTAATTGGTTGGTTTGATTTTGCTGAGATGGACTCATTATATGCAGAATTTCTTAGAGATGCCATGGAACAGGTCCATATGATTGATTCAAGGTAAACTACTAACGACTTAGAGTCGGCAAAAGAGTTTGTAGATAGGAGGTTTCGATCCCTAGTGTTTATGGAGAGAGATCACGTTTGGCTTAGAGTGTCTGTCACGACCCGGATAGGGGCCTAGATGTGACATGGTGAATGAGAACCCGATGGTCCTCGATCAATCCATCATAGCATCATTACAAACATCATCGGTTCGAAAGCGCGGAAGCTAAACACATAACACATAAGCTCTAAGGGAATCGGGGCTTTGGACTCAAGCTATGG
>JBCEWC010008413.1:0-20009 GCA_038996855.1 Solanum aculeatissimum | reverse complement strand
CCAAATATAATTTGGACTTTATTTAAGTCATATAATTTTAACTTAAATATTAATCCAACCTCATTAACCAATAATTTAGCTTGGTCAATGTATCATGAATTTAAGATTTAATCCACATTTAATATGGATTGATCAATAATATTTTACTGTCTACAAATGTCCCCTACTTCAGGGCTTGTCGGAGTGCTTGACTTGTCAAACCTTTAAAGCCAAGGCTTGAAGTATTCATGAATCAAATATTTATTTTTTTTAGGAAATTTTTCAAAACTTTCCATATTTGATTCCATGGAGATTTTCCATGATTTGACTCCAATGAAACTTTTCATAACTTGATTCTTATCTAATTTTCATAACTTGAATCTTATGAAATTTTTCATAATTTGGTTCCTAGGAAACCTTACCATGATTTGATATTAATTATGGATTTTTCATAATTTGAATCCTATGGGATTTTTCATAATTTGGTTCCTAGGAAAATTTACCATAATTTGATTTCAATTATAGGTTTTTCATAATTTGAAGAACTTCATGATATGGAGACTTAATTCAAATTTGTTGACATTTTCTCGGGTTTTAGGGAGTATCACGACTTGAAGACTTTGCTCAAATTTGATGAGCTTTAAGACTTGAAAACTTAACTCAAGTTTGATAAGCTTTATGACCTGTATTTTAGGCTCTTGCGTCGAGAAGCATTTGACTTGAAGACTTTGCTCGAATTTGATGAGCTTTGAAACTTAAAGATTTTGGTTGAATTTGAAGAACTTCATGATATGGGGACTCAATTCGAATTTGTTGAACTTTTCTCGAATTTTAGGGAGTATCACGACTTGAAGACTTTGCTCAAATTTGATGAGCTTTAAGACTTGAAAACTTAGCTCAAGTTTGATGAGCTTTATGACCTGCATTTTAGACTCGTGCGTCGAGGAGCATTTTGGCTTGAAGATGGCTTAAATTTGATGAGCTTTGAAATTTGAAGATATTGCTCGAATTTGAAGAGCATCACGACTTGAAGACTTAGCTCGAATTTGATGAGCTTTATGACATGCATTTTAAGCTCATACATCGAGGAGCATTTCTACCTATATAGACTCTTCAATTTCAATTTTGGATGAAAGATTTTCCTCATCCTTAATATCATGTACATTTTCTTCATGAGGCTCAAAGTATAGCAACCCTTAATCTCTATCTGTGGCGATACTCAATTCCATATCATGAGCACGAGTTGCTAGTTCTTCAAATGTTTTAGGTTTTATGTCTTGCATTATGTAGCGAAAATCCCAATGTATACCTTGGATGCACATTTCGATCTTAGAAGTTTCACTAAGGCAATCTTTGTAGTTAAGGCTCAAGCTCCTCCAATGATTAATGAAATCAATGACTTGCTCATTATTTCCTGGTGGGCATTGGTAAGCTCTATCATGCTTACAACACGTCTTGTGCTATAAAAATGCTTAAGAAATTATTGCTTCATCTGCTCCCAGTTATCAATGGAACTCTATTCAAGATCTATGTACCATTTGAAAGCAATTCCTGTGAGAGACTGAACAAACTTCTTAACAAGTTGATCATCATATGTTCCAGCATTATTGTAAGTTTTTACAAAGTGTGCTACATGTTGTTTCAGGTTTCCCTTGTCGTCAAACTGCTGAAATTTTGGGGTTGATAACTAATAGGCATTTTCAAGTTATCAATCCTTGTAGAGTATGATTTCGCATACGTGAGAGAAGATTTTGTGGCAACCTCGTATTTGTCCTTAATGGTCCCCATGATAAACTCCTTGATCTGGTAAATTGGAATCGTCCCTTCAGAGGAAATATGGATCTCCTTAGCATGTTCCACTTTCTTTGCAAAATGATCAACTGTCTCTTATACTTGTGGACGTTTTCCAGGTGCATGACTGGATTCTTCGTCCATCATACCTTCTACTCTATTTTTTTAACTTAACAATTCGAGCATCTTGATCTTGAACATATTTGGTCAAGTCTTCAATAGCTCTTGTCAAGCTTGCAAGTTGTTCCTCCACGGATAAAGCATAAGTCACCATCGCATTCATGACCATCGTAGATGATGAAAAATATCACCTATCTTCCCAAGCATGAGATGCAAATATGTTATGCGGAGCCGAATCAATGTTCGAAACATCACCATCGGCTACAATAAAAGACCTTTTGGGGGTAGATGAGCTCAATTGAGCAAGAGCCCTCTCAATCATTTCGGCAATATCATTGCCTTCTTTTGCGGCTTTTGTGGGAGACTCAACATTTTTTGGAAATGAGTCAAAGATAGAAGCAGATTTGAATTGCACTTGTGAGGCTTGTTGTCCCAACAATTTGGCTTGGTTCCTAGTGATAGGTCCCATGCTTCCCACAAAAACATCGAGAATATTCTCTGCAACAATAGAGAATTTAGATCCAATGATTTTTGCAGATGCAGATTTTGAGTTGACCTTTTCGAAAGACATCTCAGAGTTTTCAGACTTTGATTTTTTTTTTGAAGAGAAGAGATGAGAGGTAAAGATTGTCCCACCGGGCGTGCCAATTTGTAAGCGACTAAGTTTTGTTCCTGAAAAATAACAATCAAGAAAAGAAAATAGAGGCAAACAATAATATTTGTATTTCAAGAATTTGTGTGAAGGTTACAAACTTTATAAAATCTAATGAAAAAGGTGTAATCCTCTGATTCTTTTCCTCACGATCGTCAACTCAAGAGCTTTACTTTGTTCTTGAATCAAAGAAATACTTGTTGAAACTTCACTACGAATGTGGAGCCAAGCTTTAATCACAATCAAAGAATTATGGAAACTTGCGGCTTACAACTTGGAGACAAAACTCCTTTGTATGCGGAAGACTTACGGATCACCACTGAGGAGCAGAACTTTTCTATGTATTTTTCTTCTTCTTGTTCCGCTTGTTCCTTTTTTTGTTCTTCTTTCTGGTCTTATGACGACCCTTTTATATAGTTGTAAGTTAGGGTTTGGGGGTATTTTGGTCTTCAATTAATTTTAGAAAACCTTGGGCTTGAAGATCGAACATGAGTTGGGCTCGTCTTGTCAACTTAATGGACTGATCCAAATATAATTTGGACTTTATTTAAGTCATATAATTTTAACTTAAATATTAATCCAATCTCATTAACCAATAATTTAGCTTGGTCAATGTATCATGAATTTAAGATTTAATCCACATTTATTATGGTCAGATCAATAAAATTTCACTGTTTACAAAATATTCTTGGTTATGTTACTTTTTTTTGAAGAAAAGCACGATATTTACTAAAATTGTCTACTGTATTGAGGTCCTAAGTTGAGATACTATTTAATTGCTAAACTAGTTAAACCCTAAAGTTACTACGAAAATCTATGAATTTTCAAGTCGTGCTTTTAACTCAAAAAATGTATTAGCATAAGTATTTTATGAACAGTGAAGCATGAAATCTATTATTTTAGATAGTTTTGAGAAAAGTTAAGAGAATAGTAAGTTGGGCTAAGTCCCAAAGATAAGAAAAGAAACATTTTGAGCAAATATATTCTTTAAGTATGAGCATATAATTAATACTTTTGGGAGTAGAATTGAGCGACGATATGGGTAAGAGTAATAATAAATCGAACTCATAAACTACATAGTCAACGTAGGATAGAATTGTACCAAGAGTATTGCTCCTCATTTGTTACTAAAATGACCCAGTTTTGGGATGGGTCCACTCCCCTAGTAATTCATCCCTTACCATGGCAAAGTATGGGATGACTCTGGCAGCGTGGGCAAGATGTTGTATCATCACGAGGCTCATAGTGATGGTTTGACGGTTAGAGAAACTCCCCAAGTAAAGCTTATTATTTTATACAGCGAGTTGTATTATTTCATTATTAAAGTGTTTCATTTTATTATGTTGCATATTTAGTTGAGTTGAGCTATTTTTCAGAGCTGAGCATTTTAAGTATTATATTTTTCATATATTAAGTTGTGCTCATTAATGCATTAAAACAAGTATTTCTTCTATGCTATGAGTTGCACTTTTAAACACGCTTAAAGCATATTTTTACTTGCATGACATACTTTTATCAATTAAGCTATCTCAAAGTTCAGTTCTAAAGTTGAGTATCCTGTCCTTAGTACGTTTTTGTCATCTTACATACCATACATTCCACGTATTGACGTCATTTATCGCTGCATCATTTTATGATGCAAGTTCAGGTACCTATGATTGCAGATATTCAGTAAGGCAGTCCCCATCAACAGTTGGTGAGGCCTCTTTGCATTAAGAGCATATTCAAGTACTACATTCAGAGCACAGAAGCTTGAAGCACTCAGATTGTTTATGTAAGAACTACATTCTTAGCGACCTGCAAGATGATCTGTACAATGTGCATAGTAATATGAAGACTTCAAAAGAACTCTTGGATGCTTTGGAAAAGAAGTATAAAACAGAAGATGTCGGAATGAAAAAAATTATTGTAGAAAATTTTCTTGACTACAAGATGATAGATAGTAAAGCTATTGTTACCCAAGTTTAAGAGTTGTAGGTTATAGTCCATGATCTCCTTGTCGAAGGTATAATTTTATATAATACATGTTTTGAACATTTTAAGATTGTTCTTAATACTCACATAATCTTTAATATAGGATTGGTTGTGAATGATGTTTTTCAAGTGGTTGCTATAATCGAGAAGTTACCTCCTCTTTGGAAGGACTTCAAAAACTACTTAAAGCATAAAATCAAGGAGATGGCTATTGAAAATCTCATCGTAAGATTGAGAATTTAAGAGAACAACAAGGAGACAAAAAAGCGATTACGAACAAGTTCAACAATAGCAGGGTAAATATTGTTGAAGAATGATCAAACCTCAAAAATAGAAAGAAGTCATTTGGACCAAAGGGCTACCCACCTAAAAAGAAGTTCAAAGACAATTGTCACAATTGTGAAAAGTTTGGACACAAAACTATGGATTGTCACTCTTCAAATCACAAATTATTCTCATAATAGCACATATAAAACTTGGATCAGCGTAAGCTAATCATATGTGCTTTGATATTATGTGGTATAGGGCTGCATATTGATCTATTTGGTTCGATCTTTTAGTTTATCATTTTGACTTAACAGTTATTGATTTGTAGACATGCTAATCCATTATAGAACAATTAACATATGAACTTATCGTTTATCGATTTATAGGTTATGGATTGTTATCAGTTTGGTTATCGATTTGACCGGTTATGAGTTGACACAAAAAAATCATTAAAAATTACTTAGAAACAAAATGACAAACCAAATTAATCATGTACATGAGTTGATGAGTTGCATCCTCCTCAAAAGCAAAGACTAACACATTATAGAGTAGTTGGGAGTTTGAGACAACTAAAACTAAAAGTATGAAATTAAAATCGTAAATCAAGGACTTTATATATATATATATATATAAAAGAGGATTTGTAGCCTGCCTACGTGGCGCCACTACAATTTTTTTTTTTCTTATTTTTATAATTTTTTGAAAATTAATTTAAGCGTTAGCCACATTCCGCACAGATACAACCTTTCACCTATTCTACCCAAAAGATGGGAATCTCCCTGTTCTTTTACGAATCCTCCCAAATTTTACCATCTCTGCTCCCTGCTCTTCTTCTTATTCTGCATGTCTTGGCAACATTCCCCTCCTGCAGTACTTCATCCAAATGAAAGTTTAAAATTTTCTGTCATGCACAATTTCTCTTTTGACTTTGAGATTGTAATTTATATTCGCAGTGTATGTTCTCCAAATGACAACTTCAACGTACAACCAGATTTAATCCCCCCCACCCCACATCAAAAGAAAAAGAAACATTTATGTTGCTGCCCATAGGGTGTTCGACGAATTGCTCCATAGATAAATCTTGAGCACCTTTAAGAAGTACTGGTCACTGATCCTGTGAGCGTGTTTCTTCAGAAACTAAGAATTCCTTGGATATATTTGGAGGACATAAAACCTTGATCCTAGGTGGTTGATGAATTTCTGTTGGTTTTCAGTTTTACAATAAATTATTCTTCTTTTCGTATGATGAGTAGATGACTGATAGACTATAACAATTTCCACATTTACTTATTGATTGGTTATATTACTCCTTATTTGAAGAAGTATGTGTGCTCTTACTAGATAATTTTCAAAGTTCTTATCATTTATAGTTGTGCCATTTGATTTTGATGGAAAGATGGGATGCTTGGTTAGGAACACGTAAAGATCGATGGAGTGAATTGTTTGCTGTATAGACGCACCAAAGAAATGGTGATTGCATATTTCTCCTTTTGCTTCTCAAATTTTAGCGGGTTACCAGTGCATGCCTACACGCAAAATCTATCAACACGTTGGGACTATATTTACTTGATAAATGTCATGCTTCTTCCTTCCCTTTTCATGCGTGTAATTTTCTGATTTACTCTCTAATAAATATTCCTACGCTAACTTTCTGCTTGCATCTTACTTATTTTGTGATTTATTTCTCTCTCACAGGTTTCTTCTCTTTTCTGAATATTGAAATTATGCTATGATCGATGAAGAGGAGACTCACAAAAAAATAAAGAATTGTCAATGCAGGCTTTTGCTTTCTCTACTGCACCAATCTGAAATTTCATTTTCTTGGTTCAATTTGCTTTTTCTTTTCCTAATCAATGTATTTGTTTCTCTTTTTCTAATCAATGTATCTATTTCTGGGTTTTTCTCCTCAAGTCTTGATGGAAGTGATCAGTACATTTCAGTTGTTAGAGATTCAGGGATGATACGCGACGGGCTAAGAGTGGCCATAGAGGCATGGAACTAATGCTATAAGGTTGGAGAAGAAGCCCGCCAAATGGGAAGCCTAAGAGCTGCTAATTGCTTTGATGTTCAAAATAAAGCCTCTTCTCAGCAACAGAGTAAGTTGAACTTCCTTTTTCCCTTTTCTATTTTCTTGATTTCGTTATGTTTGAAATGATTATTGTTTTTTATATGGGAGAATTGTTTTGTCTGTGGTGCAGATCCAAACATGTTGCACCATAGAGTGACTGAGGAAGACAACAAATTAGGCGTAGGAAAATCTTTTCCAGGACTGATGAATACAACCGTGTTCAATGTAGACCTTTATGCAGTAGAGAAAGAACTATATTTGGGATCAAAATGCCAAGTAATGACAAGTCAAATCCATGGCAATTCTGGATGATCATGCTTAAGAGTGGTAACATGGATACTTATGCTGCTAAATGCCCGAAAAATGGTCACAAAGTAAGTCCATTCGGACCTCCTAGCCAATTTCCATGTTTTGACAAAGGATGTATGAATCAGCCATTGATTTACCACAAATACACAACTTTACAAGGGACTACCCTTAAAGGGAGTTTTTATGGAACATGGGATTTGAAAGTTGGTTCAAGCTCAGAAGGCGCAAACATGAACACCTCTTTCTATTCTGTAACATGGCAGAAAGAACTAGGTAAAAGAGACTGGATTTTTCACAATGTTTTAAGGACCTCCACAAAATATCCTTGGTTGATGCTTTACTTAAGATCAGATGCCACTTTTGGTTTTTCTGGTGGATATCATTATTAAACTAGGGGTATGTCAAAAATTGTGAGTAAAAACATCGAACTTTTTTATTCTTTTTTGCGATTTTGTCATTTCTAATTAAACGGTACTTAAGTCTGTCACAATCATTCGAAAAAGCTACAACCCTTTAAAAAAGTCACAACCCTTCGAAAAAATAATAACCCTTCGAACAAGTCATAACTCTTCAAAAAAGTCACAACTTTTCGAAAAAGTCACACCCTTTCGAAAAAGTCACAACTCTTCGAAAAAGTCATAATTCTTCGAAAAAGTTACAACCCTTCAAAAAAGTCACACCTCCTTGAAAAAATCACAACCTTTCGAAAAAGTTACAATTTTTCAATGTGAAAATTTTTCTACTTTCAATATAATATAATATAATTAAATGAATATAATATAACATACATACTAAATTGATTTTTAAGTTGGAGGTATTATAGTAATTTAACATTCAAGTTAGGGAGTTCAAGCATTATCGAAAAATTAATTATATCGAGAAATAATGTTATAATCCAAAACTATAATTGAAGATAACTAGGACTTTAACAATATTACATTAATAAAAAAAATTTAGATAAATTTATAATGCTAAATTTTCTATATAGAAAGAACTTAATAACTTTAAAGTATTTTATTAATTTTAATATTAAAATATATAAATTTAATCAGATTACTTATGACCGCACGAAGCGCGGACTAATTACCTAGTATATATATAAAAGAGTATGTGCAAACCGCCTACATGGCAGCTTTAGAATCCTTCTTACTTTTAGGGTTTTTTCTTATTTATTTATTTTAACCTTTAACCCCTTTTTTCACCCTTGCGTCTCTTCGAACTATTGTGACTTTTTGCTTGCATCCAGAACTACTCATATAAACTAGGCAAATCATACCGTGTTGTATCTTCTTCTTTGTGACAAATTTCACCCGTAATATCATTGTCAATTCCCTTGAAATTTTACTTCGGATCTTCAATAAAAAATAGTGACTCAAAACTATAATTTTCTCACTATAGTTTAAATCGTCAAGAGGAAAACGATTTAAACTTCCCAACTCTTGAACTGCTCACATCCATTACAATGTTTTGGACTCTTGGTTTGTATGCCTATTTTTTGTTGGTTTACTTTTCCCTTCTATCATCACTTTGTATGACTTCAATGTTTTACTCAATGATGTGTAAATTTTTATCTTTCATGAATTTGTATTGAATTACATTTGCATTTTTGGTTATGAAAACTTTTTAAACATATTTCTTCATTCTTGAAAAAATCAAAATCGCAGAAGAGAATGTAAAGAGAGTAAATTCTACTACTTGATAAGGTAGTTGTAGCTATTACAATATTATACTCCATTAGTCATATCTCTAATCTCTAGTCGGCAATGATTTCTTTTCGACAGGACTACTCTATTTACATATTTGTTGTTGGGTCTGTATATTTTTTATTTTCATCAAACTCAACTGTTGAATATCGGTATGAAAGAATATGTTAACATGTCAAATCACTTGGGATAATATCCTTTTTAAATTTTATTTCAAACCTAGCTAACTTTTTTTAAGATGTGATAATTATTTTTACATCTTTTACCCCATAGATATTATGTTTAACCGTCTTTTTTTCCTTGGAAAGATACACATTGGTAAAGAAATATATCACATATATTACATTGTTAGGGACTTTCTAGCATATTAGTTAGTCTTGAGAGGAGATTCATAAAATATAATACCACAAAAATATGATATCCATGTGCGCTAAAGAGTCTGCGACTATAAATTTTGCTCCCTGTAGTTGCATGGGCCAAGTTTGGATACCACACTGGTTCTTCTTCATCTATTTACTTGTTTATATTTTGAATTTTCTTGCAGGTGTGACTCAAACATACATATGATCTTCCTTAATTCCCATTTCTCAGATAAAATAGTAGGGACCTGTATTCAGAAATCAAATGTGATATCTTTGTATTTGCGTACCTAAAACAATGATGGTAGGTTATATTATTTGGTACAATTACTTTTATTACAGGCAACTAGAGAAGCAAAGGTCTATGATAAGAGATAAGTTTGTTAAAGAATGCAATTTTTAAGTGAACGACTCAAATTGTCATTTAGCAATCGATAAAATTAATTTTGTCTGAAAAATGAAATGAGCTACTCATGTTGTAAGCAAAATGCTTCCAGAAACACTTTTGCATCTAAACATGTGTGTGAACTTTTTTGGTTGTTCTTTTTTTGTCAAAAATAATATTTTTGCTTTTTCAAAGTTGTTTTTAAATATTTAATGAGATCTTTTTATGCTTTACTAGCTCTAGAATAATCAAGGAACACACATTTGGAGCTGATATCTTTCGCATAAGAAATTTATTATAGCTACTTTGGAGTGCTTATGGACGATGACATGAAAAAGCAAGAATAAAAAATATGCGATCAAATTGAGAGGAAAATACATATGGACAAAAATAATTTACTTATAAGTTCATAAGTTATATACACATATTAAGTGAATTTTTAAACTTAAAATATGAGTTGAGTCAAAGTTACTGAATGATCATAAGCATTGAGAAATCCTAGTACATACCAAAACTTGTATAAGTAGTCATAAATAAGTTAGTTATTGTATTTAATGAAGTAACTACTGCAGGAATTGAAACGGGAGAGAAGTTCATGTACTTTTTCACGGAGAGAGCCCAAAGATATGAAAACGGATGATCGGGTTACAAGAGACACTAGATTATGCATGAGTTTGTAATTACTAAATGCATGGTTTCTGCCTCATCATCTGCCCAGCCCAACCTGAAGATGAACAATCTCCTAATTTGATTTATTTGTCTCACTTTCCTTTTTATATCCATTGTAACTTTCTATATTTATTCTGCTATATAAATTGGAACATAGAGATTACTTTTCCTCACCTGGATCTTTAACTATACAAATCTTCTCTTAATACTATTAACATTATCTTTACTTTGTTTTGTTTGCGGTACGACGATCTCGTAGTTTGCAGAACTTACGTGAATGAAAGTTATAAGAATCAAGAGAGAACTAGAGAGCAAATTAACTTAATAAATTATTTGATTGGACCCAATCCCATCACAATACAACCACTACGAGTACCGCCATCACCCGAGGTTTTTAACAAAGTAAAACCTGGTGAGGTTGTTAACGAAGTAAAACCCGAAGAAGATATTCTTGATCTGAGTGATCCACTTATACTTAGCGTGTCTCCGCCATATGATTCGTTCGGACACTACCTGAAATCTCTTGAAATTTGACCTTAGGTATACACCCTGTACCGTTATATTTTTTCATAATTAGGCTAGCTTATCATCAATTTTGTAGAGTAATTGCTTTTTATGATTTTTGCGTTTTCAATTACTATTCCGAATAATAAGCTAGCCTTTTTCTGTTCCTTAATTTTGATTCCATCTCACAAGAATCCTCTCTAAAATGTGTTTGAAGAGTGGCAAACTATATCTATTCATCATATTGGATTTGCACCTAAACCTTGTTTGTGTATACAGAGACGATTTCGGAATTCGGTTCTGGGCTATTTCTCCTTGTGCAAGTTTGTACTCTAGTTGGAATGACAAGTGGGTTGGATACGATGAGAAGTTCTGGTTAGTTAAATTGTATATGACATAGTCGCTATCTGTTATTCTCACCCTCTTCTAGACTCAAATGTCTCTCTCCGTTTTCTCTCACCCCACTTGGTTGTTTTGGTGTTGCCTGAAAATTTCGCAGGTACATCAAACTTCACTTATATGTTACGTGGCTACCTTTGCCTTCAATGGACTTCTTTTCCACTTTTTCACTCCATCTGGACATGACTGTGGCTTTAACACCGTCTTTATTGTGATGACTCTTATATTCATCTTCATTTTTGCTGTTTAGTTTGCTACTGTACATCTCTCTCTTTTTCATTTCTGAGTTGTGGACCATTTTTACCTTTATGGTTGCTTTTTAATTATGTGGCTTGATATACTGTCTTCATAATATGCTTACTTCTGCGAATTGTAGGATCATGTCCTGACTAGAGTTGTGGGTCTGCAAGTTCTGTGTCATCAGTCCAGTGAAAGCTAATTACTTTTCTCTGTCTTCATGTTGGAATTTTCTGCGTCAAATGTTCTTGTAATGAAAATCTTTTTGGCTCTCTTTGAACAATGAGAAAATGCCGTTTAAGTTAATTTGAACGGACAATATATTTTGGAATTGGTTGGACAAAAAGTTGTTGACAGATGATAGAAGTAGAGGAACTGGACCATTAAAATGGTTTTTGTGGCTATCTCTACTAGCAAAGAATAAGGGTAGTATTCACATATTAGTAGGTGCAAAGGATATATCTTCTTTGCGAGTCAAGATCTGCTCTGACTATTGGAGCAAGAAGAAAAATGATGTACGATTCCTTGAAAGCGTGGAAGAAGGAAGAAACAACTGAGTGAGAACCTCTTCTGATTATTCCTATACCAGGGATGAGGGATAGCTGGATTCTATATCCTTGGCAGCTCCCTTGAAATACTTCTCCATTAAGTGTCACTTTGAATTCTACAAAAATCAACGATAAGGGGGTACTGCTTGGAACCCTCTATTATAAAGAGTTGCAAAATAGAACTTTTCATGGCTGATAATCAAATGCTTTTCATAAAAATCCATGTTTTCTGATAATCAGTGAAGAACTCTCGGATGACTTCCATGTCTGGTTTTCATTTTGTTCAATATACAAGTTGAACTACTGGTGGAGCCACCTGACTAGGTTTTAAGCCAAGTTTGTACGCATTGACAATACTATTTGCTAATTTCTTGATTCTTTACGATTACTTTGGTGGTAAATTAATCAAAGTGTGGCAGCCCTTGGACCGTCTTAGTGTTGACAGCCCATTTAGTTGGGAATTTTAGCTTGCTGCTCAATGATCTAGTAAGATTAGGGTTCTCTTTCTCACGATCTCTATTTGAATTTGTATTTTAGGAGATTTTCACTAGATCTTCTTGTTCATTGGCATCTAATTACATATACATAGAACTATTAAGAAAAATCATAGGCTGATGAAATTCTTGTAACATAATTTTTTTTCTACATATGCAGCTGAATGGAAGTATCTTTCCAGCGTCAGTTTTATCCTTGTACTGTACATACCTCTGCTACAGTGCACTTGCCAGTGAGCCTAGGGATTACCTCTGCTGCTCGTGCTGGATCTTCTACAACTCTACTTTCCCCTCCAAGCTCACCACGTGCAGGTTAGCTCTGTATTTCTGGAGGGCTACGCTGTGTAAAACATTATGGTTCTTTTGTTCACACTTGTTTGAATTATGCCCTTTGTTCCGCTAAATTTGTCTGCAAGACCTTATGGAGTTATTAACATTATCAGCTGTCATTCAATAGAAAGACACTCCAGGTGAACCATTTTGGTTTGTCCATTCTGGTTGTTCGTTTCTTGATCTAGACTTCATTGCTCCATCTAAGTGATTTAACTTGGGTCTATTCTGCTAGTTTAGTAATAACTCAATCTAAAGTAAATAATAGGTGTATAATTTAATTGCACAGGCATAGAAGCTCTACCTTGAACTTGATTAGGCAGAGCTGCACAGTCGTCTGTCAATTGGTTGATCAGGTTAGGCCACTGCTGCTTTATTTATCTCCTCTCAAGTGGCTCCAATTCTCCTTCCAGAAAGGGAGTTCTGAGCATGCCAACTAATGTATTAGGTCCTAGGAGGATTAAAACATCCATCACAACTGGAAATTTGTTTTATCTCTCATCATCCCTGCCTTTCAATCACTCAATTTTTTTTTTAAAGCTAACCAGAGATTGCATGCTTCTAAATCGATATTGAACGGATAAGCAGTCTTATTTCAGTTTCTTTTCCGTAGTGTGTATATAACAAAAAATTAAACCTAATTTGTTCTTGATCAGTCATTCCTCCCGTTTCATCTAAAACAAGGATAAATTTCAAACTCAAATATATTTGAACTAGGAATTCTAAATCACATAATTGTACCCCATTAATCTATAAAAAGAGAACCACCTAATAGATTATCAAAGAAATAGAAAGCTAAATAAAAATAATCATACATTAGAAATTACCAATTAGCTAGCTAGGGAAATTTATCGAAGAGAACAAAAAAAGACATACACAATGTCCGGAGAAAAAGAAAAAGGGACTCATGATGAAGAATGGAAGCAAGAAATTCCACGGGGTTTCAGGTTTTGTCCGACCGATCAAGAGATACTACAACATTATCTTCTTCGTCATCTGACTAAATTTTTTATCCCGCCTGGAATAATACGTCAATTTGACGTCTACTAACGTAACCCTTATCACATTCCAGGTATCATATAGTTTAGTAGAACAATATGTTTATTTATAAGTTTGTTTTGGTCTGATTAGTTATTTATACATGTTAACTGAATTTTTAAATGTAAATATATGAGTTGAATCAAAGTTACTGAATAATCATAAGTATTGAAAAACCCTAGTATGTGCCAAGTTTACGTACTTCTTCACGGAGAGAGCCCGAAAACATGAAAACGGATCAAAGACTGATCGGGTTACAAGAGACAGAAAAGGGCACTGGAAATTAACAAGCAATTAACAAGCACGTTGAGTAAAGTATTTGCTGAAAATGGCTCCTACTTGGGTAAAAAGAATACACTTGTTTATTATGTCAAGAACTCATGCGACCAAAAAGATATAAGACAAATTGGATTATGCATGAGTTTGTAATTGCTAAATGTCTCGTCTCTGCCTCATCATCATCTGTCCAATCTTCAACCTGAAGTGTATCTCCTGATTTTGATTTGTCTGTCTTACTTTCCTTTTTATATCCATTGTTACTTTCTATATTCACCAGCATTGATTTTGCCACTTGGAACATAGAGATTTTCAAGATCTTAATTATACAAATTTTCTCTTACTGTTGACGAAAAAGAAAGACTATTAATATTATTTTTATTTTAAGAAAGACTATTAATATTATTTTTATTTTGTGTTACTTGCAGTATGGCGATTTCGTAGCCTGCAGAATCTACGAGAAAAGTTATAACAATCCAGAAAGATTCAGAGAGCGCAAGAATTTGATAGATTATTTGACACCAGTACAACCATCACCCGAGGTTGTTAATGAAGTAAAACCTGAAGAAGATATTCTTGATTTCGATGACCCAAGTGGTGGTGATCTAGGGGATATACTTAGCGTGCCTCCGCCATATGAATCGTTCAGACACTACTTGGAATCTCTTGGAATTTGACCTTCGTATACACCATAGAAGCAAAATTTAAGAATGTACTGTTGTAATTATTTTTCATAAGGCTAGCTTATCCTATTTTTGTAGAGTAATTACTTTTTAACATTTTTGCATTTTCAATTACTATTCTGAATAATAAGCTAGCCTTTATTTTTTTTTTCTTTTTCTGTTCCTTAATTTTGATTCCATTTCATTTTCTTCTTTCTAATAATTGTGGAGAGGGCATTAATTAGGTTTTATAATAATAAAATATCACCAATGTGCAATGTTTTTCCATAATTTCTTAAACAAGAGTTGTACGTGTCCTTTATTGGTAACTGAAATAATTAACTACAATATCTTCTCTTTTTTTGAGATCAAAGCTAATTAATTTTTTTTGTTAATATTGGGATTTTATTAAGAAAAAATTATTCAAAATAAACCTAATTATAAAACTATTTATCAAATATGGATCCAACTCAAACTATTTAATTACTCACTTACCCCACTTTCTTTTTTCTTATTTTACGCATAACGTTAGCATCACTATTCTGTGATACTCCATTGATATATGATTCCATAGTAGTATATATATATATAGATCATATATTATTGAGCTTCAATCTCTGTTATTCTTCGTTAGTGTATATTTACCATATTGGTATTATATAGGATTAAAAACAATTAAGAAATAAATAGAAACAATTAAGATTCCCTATATGATACCATAGCAATATTATACAGTATTGAGCTTAATCCTATGTGATACTATGTTGATATATTGATGCTTTATCGGTATCATATAGGATAAGGTTTTTTTTTTAAAAAAAATAAGAAACAATTAAGAGAAAAATATCAAAATCTCAATCTTATTAATTAAAGTCACAATTTTATTTATTAAACTCTAAACTCTAGTGGTATTTATATACTCTGATGGAATTTCAATTAATTAGATCTATAAGGGCCACAAAGGTCATTCTTTTGAGTCCAAAATGAATCATTTAGAGCTCTGATTTATAGTTCATTCTATTTTCTTTTGGTAGTTCGATCGTGAAATTTCTTTGTTTTTGTATTTTTTGAGGATAACTGTGTAACTTGTTATAATTGATCATATTGATTGTACAGAGAATGAATTTGTCATCTGGATAGAGATGGTTCTACACGTCAGTTGAATATTTGGAATAAAAAATAGATTAATAAATATTTAAACTATGATTCATACTTAATATTCAGACCTTGTGTCTAGGCTTTAAAATGATTTTATACAAAGAATTTTAATTTCCAAATAGCAAAATTCTTTTCTTTCAACCTCTATTTATATTTTGATCAAAAGTAAAATCTTTCTTTGAATTTTTAGTCATTCTATTTATTTAGGGAATAAGTAATGATTCAAGAATTCTTACTCAGGAAATTCTTAATTTGATCAGTTTACTAATTCATGATTTGGCATGTACAAAATAAAAACTTTATTTTCAATTCTTTGAGAATTTTAATGAAAGATTTTCATTTGCTTCTCTTCGATGGAAGTTTGATTTTACTAGAAAGTATCCTAATTTTTTGTCTAATTTTTCTTCTGATGATCAATTCAACCTCTGATGAAAAAGATATATCTTGGTTATATTTCATCTCCTTAACAAGTTTAGTAATGAGCACAACGGCCCTATTGTTCTAATGGAGAGAAGAACCTATGATTAATTTTTTAAAAAATTTTTAAACGAACAATTCCAACAAAATCTTTCAATTTTTTATTTTACTATGTTCAACTCTAAGTATTCCTCCATCCGTAGAGTTCATTGAACGTAAATAATTGGTTGCAACTAAGCTTCTCTTATGCGTATCAATGCCTAAAAGCTAATTCAACTCATGTTTAGAGTTTAGTTTGAGAATAAATCCCTAAAGTTGTTGTATGTTTAGTGTAGCTTTTGCATTTCCAAGCTAACCAATGTGATTCGGGGTTTGGCAGGGTTAAAAATAAAAGATGGGATCCCAAAAAGGTGTCACCACAACAAAGAAGGAAAAAAATGGAGTGAAAATGAGAGATTGAAAGCACCAGTGCAGGAATTGTACCAGACTAGAGCACCTCCATATTGCGGAGATGGTTGGTTTTGAGTCAGGAGCTGTTGAAATTCAGAAAGTGCAAACGACCAGTCAAAGGCAGTTCAGAGAGAAGTCCTGATTAGAATTTGAAAAAGCAAACGACAAGTCGAAGGCAATAAAATTGCTAAACAAAAGAATTTGCAAATAAAAATTACTAATGCTTTTTTGTACAATACAAGTGTGATTGATAACTTCTTTTTCTTTTTTCTTTTTTTTTAAAAAAAATTGAATAAGAAGTAAATATGGGGTCGGAAGTACATATTTTCAAAGTAGAAATTGAAATAAAAGGACCCCAAAGAATCAATTTTCTTTTTGATTAATTAATGTGTGATATTTGAATCCTCATCACTAATGAAATTCAAATAATTTTTGAATTGATCATAAAATCATCTCAATAGGTTAGAATATGTTACGTGAAGAAAATTAAATCAAAATATTAAACATTTGAGTATAGAAACAACTCTAAAACACGTTGTTTTGGCCTCAATGCATGACCCTAGTAGTCTGTCTCAAGGTAAGCTAGTAACATTGCTTTGGGCCCCAAAAATTTTGAGTCCCCCCAAAAATTTAAGGAAAATTTATCAAAATACACGACTTATTTTATAATATTTTCTACCAAATATAAAAAAATTTAAAATTTCACTTTTTATATTTTCGCTCCACACATCCGATACACTCTTTCTTCCTCCGCCACAAACTCTTTTTTTCTCCTAAAATCAAGTTAAAGGCGACTGGATAATTTTTAACTTCCCTCCAATCTCAACTAGTATTTTCTCCCTCTATTATTTCAAATTTGAAAATGGAGGTAGGTAATCTAGATCTAAATACACCCATGATCTTATGACCATGAAGAAGAAGGAAAAAATCAAATCGAACAAGGACAAAACTTCAAGCTCAAAATCTTCAGATCTAAAAACCTCAAAAAACGTATGAAAAAAGCTCAAGCAGTAATTAATCGATCATCTTTGCCTAAGGTTCTTTTTTCCCAACTCATTACATAACAGGGATTCCAAAAATTTGTGTTGATTCTTATATATTTTTATTTTTTTGTGAGTTCTTTAAGGTGATTCATTTATACACAAAATCTAGTAATTGTTGTGGGTGATTCATTATAATTGTGTCGCTTCAATACAGTGTTCCACTAGGATCATTTGATTTGTTATTTGTTGATGAATCACTGAGTGTATCAAACAAGTTGATACACCATGCAATGAATCATCATAATTCTTTGCTTCTTTCAGACATAAATTGACTTGCTGATTCATTGGGTATGTCTTGGTGACTATGATGATTCATTGGTACATTTTTTGGATGTTATTGGTGATGATTCACTGGTACAATTATGAATTTTTTAATTTTTTTTTATGTTTGTAAGTTTTTTTAACTAATTTTCATGGTGATTCATTAGACATACTGATTTATTTGTACATAAAGCTTAGTCATGTGTAGGTTCAATAAAGTGATTAATTTGGAATAGGTTCTGACTGTTACGTGTTTGATGATTCATTGTGTGTATCAAAAGGTGATACACTATACAATGATGCATATTAATTTGATGGATCATTAATGATTCATGTTAAGTTTAATGATTTGATGATTCATTGTGTGTTGTTAACTTATTTTTTATGGTGATTCATTAAATATGTTGATTCATGTGGACATAAAAGATCAATCATGTGTGGACTAAATAAAATGATTAATGGAGATAGTTTCTGACTGTTACATGTTGATGATTCATTGGGTGTATCAATCAAAGTTGTTAAGCTATGCAATGATTCATATTACAATGATCATTCATTGATAATTCAATTGGATCAGCCTTCATGATTCATGATTCATAAATATTTTAGCATTGACATCAGATATCACATTGGATTCAATTGGATCGACCTTCATGATTCATAAATATATTGTTGATTCAGAATTCATGATTCATATAAAACATTCACGAATATATATAAATCTAATTACATGATACATAGGAAGCTTTTTAGCAAACAGTTGTTATATAGTAATGATACACATTGTTTTTCTGCATGGAGATGAAGGTCAGGAAGAGAATTGGTTAGTTGTCGGCGTGTTATCTTCTGACGGATCTGAAAGTGAGAATGAGAGGTCGAAGAACAAAAAGAAGGCATCAGAGAAGAAATAACAGATTACAAAAAAGCCATCAGCTGCGCTTTCAGTTGCTACGGCATTGATGGGTAAGCAAAGAATTTGTAATTTGTTTACCTCTTCAGTGTTTAAGAAGGACGATATGACTAGGAATTTGTCGTGAAGCATTCTTGTTGAGTTATGGTTGATATTATTCCTGATGAAGTTGATAGAGAGCAAAGGTGAAAGAGAAATTCTAACTCGCTGCAAGCTTCGAGGAGTTCAATTGCTAGTCGATTTCCAATTCAGCTGCAATAGTCAATTTCAGATTCAAAAACAAAGTTGCCTTATTGTTAGGGATTTGGTTAGGGTCTGTTTAGCTAAAATTTAGGGATTGAATTCTACTTTCTATTTTAAATTATAACTGAAATTATTATAATGAATCGATACTTGTGAATCTGGTATAATGCAGTGTATCCGCATAATCTTATTTTTAAAGGATTTTTGTAATTTTGCAAAGGGTAGGAATATATTGAAATTAGTTACCTACACTATGAGATTTGTAAATTTTTTCCAAAATTTAATAATAAATTTGTGATTTCAATTTAACTCAAAACAATATTAAAGATAATATATTTTTTAACAAAAAAGATACAAATTTACTTAGATAATAAGAGAAACAAAAAAAGAACTGTCTACTTTTTATAATTAAAATATTTTAGAACCTTATATTAAACAACTCAAATCTTCATATTAATAAATAAAGTTTTTACAGTAACATCCAAGGTAATATATTGCAAATAAAATGCTAACATCTTATTAGCTAGAATTCATCCTTATTTTTATAAATAATAAATTATAATACTATTATCTATACTACATTAAAAGTGTGAAGATCCTTAGAAATGTTGTTTGAACTTTTTGCCCTTCATTAAAAGACTATGTTTTAAATTAAACTGTCTTTTCACCAATTTTTTAAAAATTAATATTTAATTATATTTATAATATTAACTTCTAAAATATATGGAAAGAAGTGATAAAATAAGGACTTCTAAATCTTCCT